>APFE030901260.1:186074-251234 GCA_000404065.3 Pinus taeda | reverse complement strand
CCTTCACCTACTTCGTATCTCAAGGGATGCTCAAAAGTACAAGCAGTGGATCAACTCCTACAACATCGCGCAACCATGCTCGCCCATCTTCAAGAGAATCTTCATCAAGCTCAGAACCACACGAAGCAACAGGTGGACCAGCATCGCTCAGAGCGCCAATTTCAAGAAGGGGATCAGGTCTTTTTATGGCTCCAACCATATAAGCAAACATCACTCAAAGACAAGGGGTGTCAAAAACTCTCTCCCAAATTCTACGGACCATATCAAGTACTTCAGTGCATTGGAGAAGTGGCCTACAAGTTGGCCTTGCCACCTACTACAAAAATCCATCCAGTTTTCCATGTCTCATGCCTCAAGAAAGTGATTGGGAACAATTGCAGAATTCAGACCAGTCTACCTGAATTGGACGAAGAAGGTTCCATCTGGATTCAACCAGAATAGGTCCTCGACACACGAGTCAAGCAACTGTGCGGCCGCATGATTAAGGAAGTCCTAGTCAAATGGAAAGACACCTCTCCAAAAGATGCAACTTGGGAACCAGCCACTATTCTTCAGCAGTTTCCGCAGCTTCAGCCTTGAGGACAAGGCTAGTCTTAAGGGGGTGGGCATGTTAGGATCCCACCCTAACCCCCTTATCTATGTAATGGGACCACGTCATAGTCAAGAGTCAATAAAGCCCATATTAATATTTGTAAGTGGTTAATCTGCAATTAATAACGGAACCACAGTTAGTTGGAAATGGGCCGTAGTATTAGATAGATGGTATTAGTAATACGCGGTATTGGCCCGTGGTATTGCACGTAGGAGTCATATATAAAGGATAGAAACTCCCCGCGAGGAGCATCGTGTCTTATTTTGTAATCGAGCTCTGCTCTATTGGAGGTTGCCCCCTCGAAGAGGCAAGTGAACATTACTCTCTGAATAATAAAATCATTGCTATTCTGTGTTCTGGGTATCTTTTCCTCGCATCTTCTGTATTTGGGTATCATTTGTAGGTTAAGAGCATAACAATGCAAAAGTAGGTGAAACGGTGCCAAACTTGACGCAAAACCTAGCACAAAACTTGGTGCAAAAGATGGTGCAAAAATTGGTGCAAAACCTCATGTAAACATGGTGTAACACTTGGTGCTAAACTTAGTGCAAGGCTTGGTACAAAAATCTGTGAATAGTGTGCATCACGTTTTACACCATATTTGATAATTAATGGACACAAATAACACCAAAAATGGGCTCTAGACGTAAAAAAAGGAATAAAAATGGATGCTAATCACATGTTTTTATTGTAGTGTTGTGATCTCTTGACCGATTTTGGCAAGACCATGGTAGCCTGAAAGTGGAGGTGGATTAATCTCTGGGAATCCTTGGTTGTTTATGTCCTTATATCTCATATTCATGCCTGGAATATGGCATGGGGGTGATTGGATGAAATAAATATTTGGTTCAGCCCAATCTATGGTTGGGTAGTACGTGCAAGTCCCTGACTTGTTGGATTTTGTATCAGATAATAAGATTTATTTTCCTATTGTAATCTATGAGAACTTGTACTTGTTATTATGGTGGTTTGATGGCTATTCTATTATGGCTAATAATCTAGTTATATAATGGTTATAAGAATGTATATGTAATGTGCTCTAATTATGGATTTGCTCAAGATTTGATAAGTATTTGATGGTTAATGAATGGCTATTGCAGCTATTTTGATAGGGAATTAGACCTTCTTGGTGATTCTTAGATAATTTTTAGACTCCTATGATCAGATATGCATTCATGACCTGTATCTTACATGTTTATTATATATTTGAAGACATGATTATCATTGTTAGGGCTTGCTAGGTTAATTTTTTGTTTAAGTTTTGTATGAATATCATTGTCATTGTGTCGTTTGTCATTCTGGGTAGTCTCATGAAATTGTTGTTAGGGTTTTGGAGGCTAACCCAGAATTGTGGCTCATATTTTGGGACCAAAGGAATTGAATTGAACAATTTAGGCCATGACTGCATTGAGCATCTCTTGTGAGTGCAATTGGAAGGCTTCAATTGCATGTAGCAATGTAAATGGGGAGGTTGGGAGTCTAGGTTACTGAAACAAAGTTTGAGCTCAAGGATTGACCACTTAGGGTGTTTCTTCAGCTCCTGGGTGATATATAGTCCTTGTAGGATGTCATTTGGTGGTTAGAAAGTCTCAATTGTAGGCCCCACTTCCTTAATTGGAGCTAGGAGGTTGGGTCATGTCATAGTGGAACTCTGTTTCAGATTTATCCTATGGGCTTGTAAAAGCGGGTTAATGTGGGAGCGGTCATTATAGGTTAGTATCAGGTCATGCTACATATACTTGGACTAGATCAATTATGGTTGTCATGGATGGGGTCCTTATATGCAGTTAGTGTTATCAAGAACGATGTCAATATGTTGATATATATATATATATATATATATATATATATATATATATATATATATATATATATATATAATATATATATATATATATATATATATATATATATATATATATATATCAGCTAATTTGAATTGATTTTACAGATGAGATAGCCTCCCTTGAACTTCACTGATGTATTTTGATTATGTTTATATTTGACTATCTGACATGGTATGTTCGCAGGAAGAAGAATATCATATATGACTCGCAGAATGGTGTATTACAGTTCACAAGACTCTCCTTATAGATCATATCAGCAACACAAAGATGAGTATTCTCTTGACATAGTAGATACCTTGAGAGATATAAAGGTAGAATTCAAAATTTGCAAGGCGGTTAATGACAAAATCATTCACTCACAGGAAAGGCTTGCTAGGGAACACGAAAAGAAAGTAGAATTCAATGTAGTTATCCTTCAAAGTTTGTCAAATTTGCAGAGATAGGGACAATCATGGATTAGTTATGGATAAGAGTGTAACAACCCTAGTTAAAAATTCATGTAAAAATATATAAGTCCACTGTCATGGGACACATATTCCAAGTTGAATGGTGGGAAAAACATACTGGTGGGCATTCATTTCAGTTATTATGGCTAAAGAAACTAGGAAAGGAAATGAGAAAGGATTTGGAAATGCATGAGATACTAATTGACATTTTAATTATGAAAATAAAAGAAATTGGGAGAGAAGGGAGGTGAAAGGTTGCAAGTTGAATGTCAGGAGGAAAATGGAGGAAAATAATGGGAAATGAAGAAAATAGAGTCCTCATTAATAAAAAGGATTCTGAGGATCAATGGGAAAGCTTGGTTAGTTCATTTTTGGTGGAGCTCTTTTCTATTTTATCTCTCTCGTACTCTTGGACACTTAGAGTTTTTTTGGAGCACTCTTAGAGGGTGTGGCATACTTGGATTTTTGGAGAAAGAAGGAAAAGGAAGAGAAGGAAAGTGTAAGAGGACATCGGGATCAACAACTATAATGATTTTTTCTTGCAGGTACCGAGTAGCATGTGTGTTTTCCTCACTAATTTCAGCATGCATGGCACATTCATGTAGTTTCTTGGATATGATATATCATTAGGATGGAGGATTACCTAGATTGATAATGGATTTGTCTAGCCTTTCCATTTCTTGGATAGCCATGGTGTTGTGGGTTCATTTCATTGTATTTCTGGTTGGTTCTCATGTTTCCCTTTAGCTTGGGTTGAGTTATTACCTCCTCAAGCCTTGGTTGGACAAACACTCTGGAAGCCCTGTAACAGCTTAGGTTGAGTTACTACTCCTGGAAGCCTTGGTTGGACAAACACTCTGGAAGCCCTTGGTGGTTGAGTTACTATTCTTGCAAGCCCTGGTTGGACAAACACTTTGGCATCCCAAAAAATTTTTGGGTTGAGTTACTAGTCTTGGAGCCTTGGTTGGACAAACACTCTCGAGCCCGACAAAAATTGTGCATAGCAAGCTAGCCAGCATTGCTCTAGAAATTGCGTAGAGAAGTCCAGCAGATGCTTCTCTCTAGAAATGCACAGTTTCATCCAGCTGGCACTGCTCTCCAGAATTGCACAGAGTAGCCTAGGCTATTTGCACTGCCCTCCATAAATGTGTAGAACTAGCCAAGTTGCACCACTCTCCATAAAGCAGCGTAGGCCAGCTGCGCTGTTCTCTAAAATTGCAGAGAACTTGCCACCTGAATTGCTCCCGAGAAATGTGCAGAGCAACCCAATATCACTGCTTTGGAAATTGTTCAGAGCTGGCCAGTTAGCCAGGGCCACTTAGCTCAGAAACAGTGAAATTTTTTTCCCTTAGTAGCTGTCTATCACATGTGTCGATAGGTTGCTCGATTCTCTCTAGAATTGCACAATCCCTCTTTACATGTCTGGAAGCTTTTCCCAAAACAGCAAAAAGAAAAAAAGCAAAAAACCATCCCTAGATTTTAGGAATCTATTTTTAGTAGCAGGAGTTACATGCAAAGTCATTTTTAGAAACTCTCCACCAAGTGTCACTTTTTCCTAGATTTGTAGCACGTGCGTCATAAACCTAATTTCACAAAATCTATTTAAATGAAATATCATAACTCATTCTTCACATTCAATTTCAGAGCTCTAGCATTCTCGAGGCATCTAGGAACCATCAACACAGCCAGCGCAACTTTTTCAGGTAATTTTTTCTTTTCGTGCCTTTTTCCACTTTTTCTGTCACTCTTTAGTTTTCACCTTGTATGAGTGTTGTTACCTTGGTATTATTGAATGGCTACTGGCATTTCAATGTGTTTTAATTTGTAGAAGTGTTGTTTCAAGTTTTGCATTACCTTTCCTTAGTGTCACATGCATAACACTATTTCTGCACTCACTGTTGTCATTGCGACGACTCACTTTATGAGCTTCATGGTTTTGTCATTCGACTAATTTATACACTTTCTTAAATTGCATACATGTCTATTCCACTCAGATCTGCACCAGCTTCGCACACACATTCAGTCCTTCGTATTTTCAGGTTACCATTGGGTAGATCCGGGCTGGCTTGGCCCAAATCTTGTCTCTCCCAACATGCTTTGTGCATTCCTAGTAGTCAAGGCTCTAACTTTCCTCCAAGAATTGCGTAGAGGCTTCCCACATTATCTCCCAGATGTGTTCTGCATAATCCTGGGAGGTAGTGCCCAATCTTGCCCATTAGAATTATTTAATGCAAAGTTCTAGCCAGCAACCCAGCTTGACTATTCTGTGCATTGCACAATTTCAATTAGTTGTCAGCCTCACTGGACTGCACATTGTGCAGATCTAGTTAGTAATGAGCCTCACTGGTAGCTGGAAATGCATAATGCGTAGTCCCAACTGATAGTCCTCCATCTTCTTGGAGTCAATGTTGCGCAATCTTCCCAGCAGTCACTAATTTGTTGCTCGAATGTTTCTTGAGTTGTTTGATGTTTTTAGATGACATTGTATCGCCATGAGTGTCTTCTCTATCTCAACGTACCATAGGTTTTTGAGCAGCTTCTCAGCAATACAGGTATCATGGCCTCCAAGACAGCTAGATCAAAAGACAGTTGAAATGAGTAATGGAGATGTGGATGAATAGTGGTCTATGAGATTACCCTTGTACTCAAACACACACATGTTCATTGAGAAGGACATCAAGATCACGTGGAAAGACATCAATACTATTTTCCCAGGTAGCTTTAAGGAGAATCTAGAGGACCGACAGGTCTATGTGAACATCCATAAGTTAGGATTGTACAAGGTTGCATGTAGTTTTCCCGCGCTCCCATGCATAGATGTGATTCACTAGATTGTCTTAGACACTAATCATAAGAAAATGATATTGAGTAATTTTAGTGGAGAAAAGCTTTCTTCCTTCAGGATGAATATTATCGTCAGATGTTTGATTTACCACTGTGGTGAGCAGGATGGATGCATTGATCTACACTCCCAACAAGAACATGAACACAAGAGACATCTTGAAACATTAGGTAAGGTAGCCATCAATGTTTAGGATGGCAGCTAACTAGATATATAGGACAAAGACACTCAAGAAGGCATACAGTTCTTGGTCATCTTCACATGCTGCTTGTATGGCCAAGGGAGTACAGATTCCTTCCCGCAGAGTTCGGTTGCTATGTTGAACCAATTGGAAAGAGGAGGAAACCTTTCAACTGATCTGACATGTTGGCTCTCTAGCTAAAAGTGCATGTATCCAAAGCTCGAAGTCCATCCAAGTATCAGAAAGCAAGATTCTTCATGTTTGCCTAACTGCTCGATGCAATATGTGCCCATCAACAGTTTCTTGGTATAGGTTGGGCATGGACACCTTCAGAGAGTGTTGTGAATGTATATTGCAAGTTGCTCTCGGACTACAGCTATCGTGGAGTAATGGCTAGAATATTTGACCATTTCATTGCCTCGTTGTACACAATGATATTTGAACAAGATCTGCCTTGCATGTCCCATGTAGCAATGGAGGCGTTACTGAACATTGCAGATTGGTACGCCTCATTTGAGTGCACCTTCATCAGGATGTAGAGCACGGAGAAAGATCTACATGTGTTGCTGAGGCTTTCCATGGACAAGATGGTCATGCAGGAGGTTGCATATCACATCTTGATGAGGTTATCATCTAGATTGTAAAGCAAGTAGAAGGCACCATGGCCTACGCTTCCTCTGTGAACTGTATTGTATGTGATCGAGAGTTTGAAAGAAGTAGATGTTGAGGATGAAGACTTCAAGAATTTTAAGTTCGGAACCAAGTGCACTATTCTTGGATCCACGGGGTGTGTCATTGGCTAGAGGAAGACCCATTGAGATATTGTTATACCTCCTCTAGGCGTAATGAACCAGTCAGCATTGTAGTAGAGTGTTTAGCAGCACCACAAGGAGAAGTAACAACAACAACATCAAGAAGAAAACCTATGCAAGACAAAGGCAAGAGGAAGATTTCACAAAGCACAGAGGAGGAGTAAAGCTACAAGTTTAAGGAAGACCCACTTGTGGAAAAGTTAGTTTTGGAGATAGATGGAAAGAGGCGACATGAGGATATCACAAAGAAAGAGGGAGAAGAAAATACTTGAAGATGCAGAAAGGAAGTTGTAGGAAGTCCAACAAAATCTCAAAGAAGAACAAGAGTTGCAAAGAAGAGAGAAGGAAGCACAACATGAGCATGAAAAGGATCAAGAACAAGAATAGGAGGAAGTGAAGAGCACACATACAACACAAACTACACCGATATATGCTGAAGACTCCAAACTAGCAGTAGATGAGGAACAGGGTGAGCAGCCGCAAGAACAGGAACTTTCTTTGCACGATGAACCGATAGAAGAATAGACAGACGTCGAGATGAAGCAGTTGGAACAGGATCAAGATACCAACCTCATGCCAAAATCAACCAAGGTCACTCCTCAGGCTTCACCAGATCCAATAGCATAGCAAGTCCTGAGTGAACAAGGGGATACCATTCTCCTTGAGGACCATCCAATAACATAGGTGTACAACATAGCCTTTGATGAGTCACAACACAACATTGTATAAACACGTAGAGTGCACACCTTGGATGAGCATGCATCACCTGCGTACTTTGAAGAACGGGTGATTTTTCTGGATGTACGAACACATCCAACCACCTTGGCCGATGCTACAAAGGCCTATGCCAAAGCCACATGCTTGAGTGATAATTTCTTGATAGAAGAAAACGAGTGCATGGATAAGGAGTTACAAGAAGCCAGGTAGAGAGAGGAACAATCAATAAGATCTCCGAGAGTAGAGATGAAGAAAGACATACTTGTTGAATTATTGGCTCTTGAGATAGTCACGTGGAGACTATATGATTGGTTCGTCACCGTGCACAAGGAGGTTGTTCGCCTACATGGTCATGAACAATGCTACACCAAGATAATGCGAACACTCACATATATACATGTCATAGTTAATCATGTATAGACATGGAAAATGAGGTACAAGGGAGCCCCGCTTCACTTGCACAAGATGATGAAGCCCCAGGTAGAGTTGGACAAAGCATGCATTTGGTGTTTGATCTAGAACTATGAGGAACTCCTGCCACTCATCACTAGTGGTGAGGCTTCATATGCATGGTTGTACAGGAGTTTGGATGTCATGGTGAGAAAGTATGTTACCCCATCGATTGGTATGTTGATCGAGGCCAAAGGGAAGAACCAAGTTAGACTGGAGCTCGATGCATACTTTGATCAGTTGATGCTCATGGAAACCAGTGCAGATTTGCAAGTCACAAGAGATAACATGCAAATGTACATCATTGATCTGGCCTTGCTTAGGACTAAGTTACACATGTTACAGGACAAGTTGGACATAGGATCCAAATCAGTATACCCAGAAGTAATGGAGGCAAGAGTTGATTTCTAGAAGGACATCATCAAAGAGTACACAGACACCATTGTGTACTACCAAGCATGGCATTATTTCATCACTAAGGATCACAGGGAGGAGGTTGATGAGGTGGTCTTTCCACAATTGTTCGAGTTCTAGTGTTGTCTTGTCTAGCTAACTCAAGCCAATTGTGTCGCACATGGGTATATGTGGAAAATGTATCATTTTTGTAAAAAGGATGTAAAGTGAAATTCCAAGTGTCATTAGTGGAATACAAACAGTCTTATGTAATGTAAAGAGTTATGTAATGAAGTTGAAGAGTCATCAGGGTAGTCCAAGAGTCACAAAGGAGAATGTCAAGGGTCACCCCAACCTTTCTTATAAATCGAACCTCAGAACTCATAGAACAAGATTTTGGGAGCCAAGCTTTTTCTAGGCATTTCCTGGAGAGGGCTTGGAGAGTATTGTGACACACCTTAGCTTCTTTGTAATGTAGATCGAGTACATATCTTTGGAGGAGCAGGTGGTGTTGACTGTAACATTCTACTATTGGGGCTAGTGGCTATCATGGTTGTACATATGGATGGAAATTTCACTTTATATAATATAATAGAGCCAACACGTTTCATGCATATGTTGCTATTATAGTTCGACTATTCTGGTTACTTTAGCAACATATGTAGTTTTAAATTACAAATTGATGTATGGACTATTTCATATTTGATTTTATGAATCTTATTGAAGCGTGTTGTTGGTTTAATTCATCACTTTGGATTTTCGACTATTCTTCTTTCTAGTTTGTGATGTTAGTTAGCTCATGTGTTCCTTTTAGGCTGCGTACTATTACATGCTTCTAAGGGATACATTTCTTTTCCCTTTCTGTATTTTAGAACCTCCCGATGCATCTCTCTTGACTCGCTGCAAGGTCACACACATGCTTCTGACAAGGATATCTTTCTTACCTCTACGCACTATCGTAGTCAAGCCATAGATTTACTACCCACTATTGGGACTCCTACTCCAAACGGTCTGAGGTCTAGTTGTGACTTCTTACTGTGGAGATCCCCTGACATGTTGGCAGGTCCAACACTGTCAACACTTTGGGTGCTAGAAGGACGACCATGCGACAAGCTGAGGCCTCAAAGTTTTTTTTGAACCTTCGCACATCTATCATGTCTTATGTTACACTTCATCATCTGAGATGTATGTCTTATGGAAATGACTTTGAAATATCAGAGGAGTTCTGGAATCTCTTGTCACATAACACATATGAAGGTGAAGGCAGAAGAACTTGGTAGAGGCATAGTCTTGGATTTGCCAATCTATGTGACAACCTCGAAACCCATGAGGATTACGTGATATGCACTTTTTTCGCATTCATGCCTCATGGGAACCCATTGCAATGGCTTGTTACACTGCTCGAAAAATCTATTCACTCATTTGGTCACTTTGTTAAAGAGTTAGCTAATGCTTTCCATAAGTTTGACAGTCAAGCACTTAACAAAAAAGTTCTCGAACTACAGAAAGCCCCTGATGAATCCTTGGCATAATTTTTGAATCGGTTTTGTAATATCACATTTTAGTTCTGAGAGGATGAAATTGATTTGAAATTTCTCAATGAAATATTTCAGTATCTAAATCTAAGATGAACACGGTTACTGTGGCAAGTGACTATTTGTCCTCATCTCATAAAAAAATTTTAGCCCAGCAGTGTGAGGCGAGAGAAGATGCACATCTATCTATTGAACCCTCAAATCCTCCCACCCCACTTGCTCTTCATTTATGTGTAGATTTTGTTAGAAAAATTGTTGGTTATCACGTGGACTTGTTTCCTCAACCTATGTCCCTGCGTTCTGTTGATCCTCCAGATTCTGATGTGTTGTGTTCTCCTGTTCTGGACTCCACACTTGTTGTTCACGAGGATCAAGTTTTCAACAGAGTTGGTGTTGAGTAGCCAACCTGAACTATCATTTATAATGAGTATGTGTTGAAATTTGAAGAAGAGCCCATGATGAAGGATGACCTCCTTCTGTATACACCTCATCTACTTTTTCCTGACATCCTTGGCGATTTTTCCATCACTAATTTTCCATGCGAGAATCCATTCCTGGATGCATCTACTTCCGATCATTCACATGATACATTGGATGTCAATTTGTCATTGCATAATAGAGATGACACATCTATGTCTGTCATTTCCCAAAATGCAGAGGGTGAACATTATTGCTTCTCATCATCCCCTCTATACGATTGATTAAATCATGAGGATGCCCGATGAAGATATCAGATTTTCTTATCGTGGTCATTGTGATCTCTTTTCTCCTTCATTTGATCATGATGATGATCCATTCAATGTCAATATTTCTGAGCCACCCAACTTCGATGATCTACCTATTGATGAAGTAGAAACCCCACAAGCTGTCGAGGCACTTCAGCCAGAGCTGATGGTTCTGT
This sequence comes from Pinus taeda, assembly GCA_000404065.3. Classification (NCBI taxonomy): domain Eukaryota; kingdom Viridiplantae; phylum Streptophyta; class Pinopsida; order Pinales; family Pinaceae; genus Pinus; species Pinus taeda. Next base: position 240,518 of record APFE030901260.1, on the reverse strand, counting down.
TAGGCCCTCGCTATCTTGAGGTCGATTCCACTTCAGATCAAAAATCTGTTGAAACACCAAAGGATCCTCATCACTCTCATATTTACATTGAAGATCAATCTAGTCCACAGAATTCACATCCTTCACCTGAATCACACAATCCCATCGCTCATGCATTGGAGGAGTCATACACAACGAACACTCTTTCTAAACATAAGTTGTCTTTCTTTCTCATGTTTACTAATTTGTCATGATCAAAAGAGTGTGAATGTTTTTCGTCTATGCACAATGTGATGCATAACCATGATACATCCACAAAATTCTTATCCTGTGCTTTTATTCTTTTCTTTTCTATGGATATTTTTAAACTCAAAGCATGTTGGTATTCACTATTATATCTTTCTTATTCATTGGTTTACATATTTATATTTATTGTAAACCATGCCTTCACCAACATGGGTCAACCAATCCACCAATGGATACATTGGAAATATCACTTTACATGAAGAGGCCCATGCACTACTTAGTTTAGAAGTAGGAGCAGTGTTTGTTTCCTTGTTTTTCTTTGTTTTCATGCTTGCTTTGTTTACTTTATTTGCATTTCTTGTTTGCTTGCTTTGATTTCTTTTATTTTTGTCCTTTTATTTCTATTTGTTTGCTTGTTTTTCACCCATAGGTTTAGTTTCGCATGAAACCATGTGTGGTCTCTAGACAAGCAAGGTAAAGTACAAGAAGACTTGTACAACTACCAACACTTGGTTATCTGTTGCCCTCTCTCTTTATGAAAGAGCTTGTTGTCTTCAGTCGATGATACCTTGATGGAGAATATGTTATGTTCAGTGAGTCTGTTCCAGGTGGATATTGGTCGCTACCCTGCCTATTCCACCTAAATCCCCTAGTCAATTTCATCTGTTCCCTTGTTCATTTCAACATTTACTATTTTTAGCAGTTTTTTGGGCCTTGAATTTCCGGAGCAGTTTTGACCCCACAAACAATTTTTTTTTTAATTTTTAATTTTAATTTTTTATTTATTTATTTTTATTTATTTATTATTATTTATTATTTATTATTTTTTATTTTTTTTTGGGTCTGTGGCAGGCTCATAGCCATATGAAATGTCCTATGGCCAAACGTGTAGTTCTCAAAGAGACCTTTACAACAAGGTATCATACATGCGAAACAGAGATAATATGAGCAAGTTACGACCTTGGGAAGTTGGTTACCCAACTAACCCCAACGGGGCCCACAAACTCTTGGTGTTACATCTCCTCGGGTTAGGGTTTTGGTTGTTTAGGGTTTTCTCATGTTTTCCAATAATAAATAGGCCCTTGAGCCTCATTGTAACATAGTTGACAGGCATGTAGCCACCACATCTCTTCTCAGAGATAAGCTACCATCGCCCGAGCTATCTTATTTCCATTATTTTTGTAAGTATAGTCCAATATTTTTCTATTAATGAAATGAAGTGTTTTTCTGCTGCATCTCTGTGTTTATGATTATCTCTATAAGTTTTTGCATTCTCGTTTAAGTTCAGATCGGTGGTATCAAAGCAGTCTTCTCTTTCTCTGTTTTTCTTTGCATTTCCCTAATGAGGTCAAGGTATAAGGAGTTAGGGCTTGATCTGGTTGAACCATTGCAAGATCAACCTCACAAAACTCGACAACCTCCCATGGCGAAAGAAAAGAAAGATGCGGGGGCATGATATCCTTTCAAAATGTTGCTAAAGGAATCCCTCGAGCGACAGAGGGACGTGATGATAGATAACTATGCACAGATCCTTTGAAGGCTACCCACAAGCGATGTATCTTCATCTAACAGCCGCTCTAGAGGCGCCACTCCTTTTAAGATACAAGTTAATTTTGATATTCCCATATTCAAAGGCCTGATAGATGCAGACGTCGTAGATAAATGGTTAAATCTATTAGAAGGATATTTTTTAGTTGATGACTTTTCCAATCAGGAAAATATTGCTTTTTCACTTCTTAAAGCCACCAAACACGTCAAGTATTGGTGGGAAACCTACTGTGAATGAAAGGACAAGAGTGAACCGTCACTGTTTTTAGCCACACCCACTTGGAATTCTTTTCAAGACGCCATCAAGGAACAATATTACCCTGTTGGGAGCTATGAAGACAAATACATAAAGTGGACCACACTATGACAAGGAAGACATCAAGATGTGCCAGAGCTCACAAATACTTTCCATACCCTTCGCACAAAGTTGGGTATTAAGGATACAAAGTGGAATTTGTTGCTCAAGTACCACAACTATCTACACAAGTAAATCCAGGACAAGATGGAGTTCTTGGACATTTCCTTGCTTAGAATGACGTATTAGTACGTTGTTAAGCTTGAGCATAAGTTTAAATGGAAGAATAAGGACTTTGGATTTGTGAATCCAAAGCAAGGAAAAGGCGCCCCCAAACCATAGAACAAAGGACCAAGCCAAGGTGGTGCTACCTAGGACACCCTGGTGAAGCCACAAGAAAAGAACAACACCGTGAAGACAAAGAAGCACATGGGAAAATGGCGTGAGTTACATAAGAGATCCACTCACAATACAAGTGAGTGTTGGGCCAAGCAGTCATTGGTGGAAGAGTTGAAGGCTTCCGAATCCGACACAAGTTCTTACTCTAAATCAGAACCTGATAAGGGAACTGACAAAGGGAAGTAGATCATTGATGTAAAGACCAGTGCCACCATGGCCACCACGAAGATCCAAAAGATCGAGCCTGAAGATCCAGAGGAGGGGGAACACCTCTTCCACTCACAAATGTGAGTGAAGTGTTCTTTGTTGCAGTTGATTATTGACAATAGGAGCCAAAAGAGCCTCATTTTAGTAGAGGTTGTCAAGTAGCTAGGCCTAAAGACTATAGCACATCCACAACCATGCACCATCAGGTGGCTTCACCAGTGATGGATCTTCATGTCAGATGAGGTGATGTGTGACGTTTCTCCTCTTGAAGTTTGTGATGTATTGTAAGGAAAACCTTACTTATCAAAGAAACATGTTGTATATGAGTCTAGACCTCACTCTTTGATTATTACTTTGGCTAATAAGTTTTACAGGATACTAGAGGTAGCCCCGCCTACCACCATCTCTTTGGTCACTGCAAAGAAATGCAGTAAGATCATTTCCCAGACCAAGAAATTTGTTTTCCTTATGATTCGACCCCAGGGTAAGAAGAAGGTTTTGGTCATGACTCCACGCAGGGGTCCTCTGCACAGTAGCAGTAGACAGACAATGTCAAGGAGGATTACATGGATATATTTTCCTCACCCACAGGGGTACCTTTGCACTGTCAGGTAAACCACTCCATCAATCTGACCCTGGGCATTTTGCTTCCCAAAGGACTGATCTATCGATGCTTTGTTCCGGAGAATGATGAGATCAAGGGGTAGATTCAGGAACTATTATAGAAAGAGAACATCATGCCAAGCTCATCACCTTGTGGGAGCCAGATTTTATTCATACAAAAGAAGAATGGGACCTAGAGGATCTATATAAACTATCAGGCGCTAAAAAAAACACTGTTCAGAATAGGTACCCTATCCCATGGATTGATGACCTTCTGGACTAGCTCAAGGGGCCAAATATTTCAGCGAGATTGACTTGAAGTCAGGTTATCACAAGGTTCCTATCGAACCCTCTGATGTGTGGAAGACTACCTTCAAATCCAAGGAGGGCCTTTTTGAATGGTTGTTCATTCTGTTCGGATTGATGAACGCCCTTGAAACCTTCATGAGACTGATGAACCACATCTTGCTACCCTTTACCAATGCATTCATGGTGGTCCATTAAGATGACATCTTGATCTTCAGCTAGAGTTGGGAAGAGAACCTCCACCATATTCGACAGATCCTTCAAACCCTGTGCCAACACAAGCTGTGTGCTAACTTGGGGAAATTCACCTTTGGCCTGACCCAGGTTCAATATATGGTGTGCATCATTGATGAGCATGGTCTACATGCGGACCCATCCAAGATGCAAGTCATTCGAGATTGGCCAACCCCAACCACTCTAACAGAGCTCCACAACTTTTTGGGTCTTGCCAATTTCTACCATAGGTTCGTGTTAGGGTTCTCTCATATCATTTGGCCTTTAAGTCAAGTCACCAAGGGTGGAGCGAAAGAATTTTTTTTTGGTCGGAAAACCAAAAACAAGCATTCTCATTGTTGAATAATCACCTCTGTTATACACTAGTGCTCACATTACCATACCTGCAACAATCATTTGAGGTTGAGACAGATTCCTCCGACTATGTTATTGGTGCGATTCTTACTCATCATGGGCATCTAGTGGCTTACCACAGTGAGAACCTTTCAAACATAGTCCGAAATTACCCCACTTATGATAAAGGAATGTATTCCATTATGCAAGCCTATTGTCAATGGAAGCATTACATTATGGGGAAGGAAACGGTCATCCACATAGACCACTGACCTCTACAGTTCATACAGACAGAAGGGAAGTTGCAAAACGATCACCATAAAAAATGGTACACCTATTTGCAACTGTTCCATTTAAACATTAAGTATAAGAAGGGCAACACCAATAATTTTTTTTATTTCCTCAGCCAACTGATGGTCATGGTGCTGACCATTGTGCTCAACTCTGGTGGGCACAAGATATCAAGGTGGTCGCATCTTTACAAAAACGATCCAGAATTCGGTAGCATATAGCAGAAACTCCCGAAAGGGAAGCAAGTTCCAAATTTTCACCTTCATGATGCACTATTATGCCACCCGGGACACATCTGTGTTCCTTCAAGTGAGTGTGCGAAGATTATTTGGGAGGCACACTAGAGTTGGTTCACTAGACATTTCAGAGTAGAGAAAATAGTGGCGGTATTGTAGAAGTATTTTTATTGACCAAAAATTCTTCAGGATGTTGGGAAGTACATTAGATCCTACACCTTCTACGCCATTGCCAAAACAACCATCAAGAAGCAAGGCCTGTATACTCTACCTACTTCTAGTTGGCCCTGGGAATTTGTCTCCATGGATTACATGTCGGGACTTCCTTCTACTAAGCATGATAATGATTGCATTTTTGTGTTCATTGACAGATTCTCTAAGAGGGCCATCATGGTGGTCTGCATGAAGAGTATCATAGTAGAGGCAACCACTAATATCTTCTTTGAGTGAGTACGGATAGACTTTGGGATCCCATAGTCCATTGTCTCAAATCAGGATAGTAGATTCTTGAGTGCATTTTAGTCAAGTCTTTAGTCGATGCTGGATACAAAACTTACTAAGTCTATGACTTTCCATTCCGAAATTGATGGCCAAATAGAGGTTGTCAATAGGATGATTGTACACATTCTATGCATGTACAACTCAAAGCATCCATGCATGTGGGATGAAAGTCTCCCCTATGTCCAACACAGTTATAATAGAGCTCTCCATAGCTCAACAAGCCACAACCCTTTTCAGGTAGGGCTAGGATTTAAGTCATTATGCCCCATTGATGTGGCCATGCCATTTGTAGCCACTCAGGTAGATGTGGCACACATTTAGTTTGAAGTTGAAAGGGATAAAAACTTCATTTAGTTCATTCAAGACATCCACCATCAGGTCCATGATATATTGGATGGAGCTAATGATAAGTACAAGTAGCTCCATTATCAACATTGAGTGTTGCAAAAGTTTAGGTGGGCGAAAAAATTTGGCTACATTTCTAGGAGTTCCTTGCTAGACCCCACTGTAAGCTTCGCTCGCTCTAATATGGGCTATACACCATCTCCAATGCCACTAATGACAATACCTTTGAGCTAAGCATCCCACCATTCCTTGGTCTGCACTAGTGTTCAATGTAGATCACCTTTGGCCATACTTTCCACCATTGTTGGACAGAACTGACATTGCAGAATAGCTCACACCAATAGAGCTCATTTTAGACTACATGGTATAGGCCACAAATGATCAGATCATGGACACACAGATCATGGACACTCGCTAATAAAGGATACAACTATATCGAGTTGTCAAAAAAGGCCAACTCATCCACCAGGGCAAGTGTTCACTAGGGACTAGGTTCAACAAAAATTTCCTCACCTCATGGAGGCTCTGAACACAATGGGGACCATTTCTTCTTAAGAGGGGAGGAATGATCCAGTGGAAATTGGTAGCCACCCACCTATTCCACCTAGACCCCCCTGTTATTTTCATCTTTTTTCTTGTTCATTTCAGCATTTACTATTTTTAGCAGATTTTCGGGTCCTGAACTTCTGGAGCAGTTTTGACTTCCAAAACAATGTTTTTTTGAGGTCCACGGTAGGCCTGTAGCCATAGACAAGGGCCCATAGCAAAAATTGTAGTACTCAAAGAGAACTTTCCAATAAGGTATTGTACATTCCAGACAAAGATAATATGACAAAGCTACGACACCAGGAAGTTGGCTGCCCAACTAACCCCAATGGAGCCCACAAACTCTTGGTGTTACATCTCTTGGGGTTAGGGATTTGTTTGTTTAGGTTTTTCTCATGTTTTCCAATAATAAATAGGCCCTTGAGCCTCATTGTAGCTAGTCGAGAGGCATGTAGTCGCCACATCTCTTCTTAGAGATAAACTACCATCGCCCGAGTTATCTTATTTCCATTATGTTTGTAGGCATATTCTAATATTTTTCTATTAATGAAATGAAGTGTTTTTTTTTTGCATCTTTGTGTTTATGATTGTATTTGTAAGTTGTTTCATTCTTGTTTAAGTTTAGATCAGAAGCTTTGTGAAAACACAAATCTTGCACTTTTAACTAGTACCACATACTCTAATTGATTCTTTTGGGTTAACCCTTTTCAGCTCAGTCAAGTAGAGTAAGGTGAGGGGGAAAACCTTAGCAGGTATTGTCAGAGGTGTACATTAAATACTTCTTTGAAGGGACAACCTCTTCTGCACTCAATAGGTTGGGATCCCTCTTCTGCCTCTGAAATAAATAAGTTCTTATGCATAGTTCTTTGAAAAATGAAAAAAATGAAAAATGAAAAATAAATGAAGAGAAAAGCTTCCTACATAGAGAGGTGATGCAAGTAACTCCATCGTGGTACTAACCAAGCTCGCTGGCGGTGGAGTGATGCCTATGTTCATATGTGACTCCACCAAGTTACTGTCTAGGCCTGCTTGTAGCGGAGCAACACCAGAGATGAAACTAAGACTCTGACATCTTTATTACTTGTGCACCAATATACCCCTCACCCCAATCAAAACAACTGACTTGACTTGGCTTGGAATGTGTGTTGACCGATCAAGAGAATGGTAGGGACTATACCTTTAACTCAATCTTAGTGTTGAAACCATGATGATTGAAGAATTGAACAATACTTCCAGAGGAGTTAGACCCACTTTTCACGAACAATGTTCATGCATAGAGCTAGAGTTCTACTAGTGTGTCGTCAATGTTGTAGCGACTACAACCACCTTCCAAAATTTTTCCTTCGCTTCATTTTAGAGTCTCCCTCCTTGAAATCATTGCATTTATCTTGCACTGATCAGGTACTTATGTTTATTTGATTTCATATATCATTTAACATCTTGTGTTCACTCACTTGTCCCATCGGTCAACCACAAGAACACCGAGCACTTGGTTCACATCTGATTAATCGGCTGTAGGGAAAAACTGTGCAAACCTAGAGGACATCTTGTCTTTCCCTCGGGAATTTCAAAGAGCATCGTAGTAGCTACCTCACACTCAGAAATTGCGCAGAGTGAGCCATCCAATCTTGCTCTGGAAATTTTGCAGAGCAGGCTAGCCGACACTACTCTTTAGGAATGTGTAGTTTTAGCCAGATGGAACTGCTACTCTCAAAAATTGTGCAGAGCAGCCTAGGCCAGTTGTACTACCCTCTAGAAATGTGTAGAACTAGCCAAGCTACATTGCTCTCTAGAAATGCGCAGAGAAACCTAGTTCAACTCCACTGTTCTCCAGAATTGTGTAGAACTGGTGAGTTGCACTGCTCTTTGCAAATGCATAGAGCAACCCAACATCACTTCTCTATAAAATTGCATAGATCTAGCCAGCCAGCTAGGGCCACTCAACCTAGAAACAGTGTAGAGGTTTTCCTTCAGTGGTTGTTCGTCGCATGTGCTGGTAGGTTGCCTGATTCCCTCTAGAATTATGCAATCCTTCTTTGCATGCTGGGTAGCTTTTCCCAAAAAGAAAAAAGAAAAAAGCGAAAAAGATTCCCTAGATTTAAGGGATGTATTTTTAGTAGCTGGAGTTACATGAAAATTCATTTTTAGAAACTCCCCGCCAAGTGTTGCTTTTTCCTAGATTTGTGGCATGCACGTCATAAACCCTAATTTCACCAAATCTATTTAAACGATGCCTCATAACTCATTATTCACATTTGATCTTGGATTTGGCATTCACGAGGCATCTAGGAAGTTTTGGTTTTCCCGAGGCATCTAGGAATCTTTGGGATTCCCGAGGCATCTAGGAAGCTTCGACATAGTCGACACAACATTTCCAGGTAAGTTTTTCTTTTCATGCCTTTTGCTGCTTTTTTTGTCACTTTTTAGTTTTCGGCTTGTATGAGTGTTGTTTCATTAGTTTTATTGAATGAACACTGATGGTTCAATGTGTTTTAGCTTGTAGAAGTGTTGTTTCAAGTTTTCCATTACCTTTCCTGAGTGTCACATGCATAACAATGTTTCTGCACTCATAGTTGTCATTGTAGTGACTCGCTTCATGAGCTTCTTCGTTTTTCCATTTGACTGATTTCTGCACCTACTTAAATTGCATGCATGTCTATTTCACTCAAATATGAACCAACTTTGCACACACATTCAGTCCTTTGTGTTTTTAGGTTTCCAATGAGGAGATTCAGGCTAATTTGGCCCAAATTTTGTCTCTCCCAACATGATCTGCGCATTCCTGGAAGTCAAGGCTATGTCTTACCTCTAGGAATTACATAGAGGTTTACCACACTATCTCGCAGTTGTGCTCTATGAAATCCTGGGAGGTAGTTCCCAGTCTTGCCCACTGGAACTGCATAATGTGCAGTTCCAGCCAGTAACCCAACCTGACCGTTTTGCACATTGTGCAGTTTTAGTCAGCAATCAACCTCAATGGACTATGCATTGCATAGATTCAGTCAATAGTCAGCCTCACTGGCAGTTGGGACTACACAATGCATAGTTCCAGCCAATAGTCTCCCAGCTTCCTAGAGTCAATGCAGCGCAATCTTGTCGAGCAGTCAGTAGTTTATTGCCCGAATATTTCTAGAGTTGTTAGATATCTTTTGTTATGCTCTTAACCTGCAAGATGGTACCAGAATACCAAACATGCGAAAAAATGTACCCAAAACATAGAACAATGAGAAATAACAACAAGTATTTTATTATTCAGAAAGCAATGTTCACTTGCCTCTTCAAGGGGGCAACCTCCAATAGAGCTGAGCTCAATTACAAAATAAGACACGATGCTCCGCGAGGGGAGTCTCTATCCTTTATATAGGATTCATACGTGCAATACCATGGGGCAATACCATGGTTCTTATTAATACCATCTATCTAATACCATGGCCTATTTGCAACTAACTGTGGTCCCTTCATTAAATGCGGGTTAACCACTTACAATTATTAATATGGGTTTTATTGACTCTTTACTTAACTATAACTATGACTCGATCCTATTACATAAATAAGGGGGTTAGGGTTGGACCATAACATTCCCTCCCCCATAAGAATAACCTTTTCCTCAAGGCTGAAGCTGTGGAAACTACTGAAGGATAGTGGCTGGTTCCCAGGTTGCATCTTCCGGAGAGGTATCTTTCCACTTGACGAGGACTTCCTTGATCGTGCGGCCACACAGGTACCATTCTCGTGTGTCAAGAACCTATTCAGGTTGGAGCCAGATTGACCCTTCTTCATCCACTTCAGGTAGACTGGTTTGAATTCTGCAATGTTTCCGAATCACTTTCTTGAGGCATGAGACATGGAAGACTGGATGGATTTTTGTAGTGGGTGGAAAAGCTAGCTTGTAGGCGACTTCTCCAATGCGCTGAAGTACTTGATACGGTCCGTAGAATTTCAGAGATAATTTTTGACAACCCTTGTCTTTGATTGATGTTTGCTTATATGGTTTCAGCCTCAAATATACCTGATCCCGTTCTTTAAATTGGCATTCTGAGTGATGTTGATCTACCTGTTGCTTATGCAGTTTTGGGCTTGATGAAGATTCTCTCTAAGGTGTGCCAGGATGGTTGTGTGGTTCTGTAGGAGTTGATCCACTACTTGTACCTTCAAGCATCCCTTGATATAAGAAGTAGGGGAAGGAGGGAGTTGACCATAAACTGCTTCATATGGAGTCATTTTGGTGGTGGCATGAGAGTTGGTGTTATACCACCATTCGGCTAGAGGTAACCACTGTACCTAGAGATGTTTCTTTTCTGAAGTGAAACACCTAAGGTAGGTCTCCAGACATTTGTTGACTTCTTGAGTTTGACCATTAGTTTGTGGATGATATGAAGTACTGAGTTGTAGTTGGGTACCTTGTAGTTGGAAGAGTTCCAGCCAAAAGTTACTAGTGAAGAACGGGTCACGATTCAACACAATGGAAGTGGGCATGCCATGCAATTTGAAGATCTGATCCATGAAAGATTGAGCGACCAAAGTCGGTGTAAAAGGGTGGGGTAGGGTGCAAAAATGAGCATACTTAGAAAGTATGTCCACAACCACCATGATGACTGACTTGTTTCCTGACTTTAGAAGACCCATAATGAAATCCATAGAAATATCCATCTAGATTGAGGTCGGGATGGGCAATGGCTGTAATGTGCCTGGGGATTTGAATGTTTCTCCTTTGTGGCATTGAAAAACATTGCATTCAGCTACAAAAGTAAGAATGTCCCATTTTCATGTCTATCCAAAAAAATGATCTTCGAGTGCGAGCATACATCTTCTAAAAGCCTGAATGTCCTACAGTGGGAGATGAGTGCAACTCCACCAAAATGTGGATTTTGAGGGTGGATGTTGGTGATATTACGACTCTGTCCTTGGAGTGAAGAATCTCATCCTGCCACGAGTAGCCCACTGTGGAATTTGGATCTTCCTACAATTGATTAATGAGTTGGGAGAGCCAAGGATGTGAAAACCATTCCTTGCAAGCCTCTTCAATCCATTTTGGAATGGGAAGGGAAATTGCGAGCAGGGTACTTTCCTCCTCAAATTGGCGGGATAATGCATCTGCTACAATATTTTCGTGCCCTTTCTTTTAAATTATCTCATAATCATATCCCAACATTTTGGCGAGCCATTTATTTTGTTGTGGTGAGGATAGGTGTTGCTCCAAAAAATATTTAAGGCTTTGATGGTCTGTGTGGATTTGGAAACGTCGCCCCAATAAGTATGGTCACCAGGTATCTACTGCATGTAAGATGACCATCATCTCCTTCTCATAGGTAGATTGTGATAGATTCTTCCCACTTAGTTGTTGGCTTGTGAAGGCCAAGGGTTGACCTTCCTACATTAAGACCACCCCAATACCTGTGCCAGAAGCATCACATTCAATCACAAAAGATTTGGTGAAGTTGGGTAGTGCTAAGACTGGAGTGGAACACATGGCATGTTTGAGAGCTGTGAAGGCTTGTTATGGTTCATCATTCTAGAGGAATGAATTTTTCTTGAGGAGTTGAGTGAGCCGCCTAGCAATGTGACCATAATTGCGAACAAATTTGTGATAGTAGCCTGTGAGACCCAAAAATCCTTTCAAGCTCTTCAAGGTCTTTGGTTGAGGCCAATCTTGCATTGCCTAGATCTTTTTGGGGTCCACCCTGACAACTTTACGCCCCACAATGTGGCCCAAATACTCAAATTCTTCCATGCCAAAAGAGCACTTGGACATTTGAAAAATAATTTATGTTTGCAGAGCAATTGCAAGAGTAGATCTACATACTTAAGATGTGTGGCCCAGGTGCGACTGTAGATGAGGATGTCATCAAAGAAAACAAGGGCAAATTTTCTAATATATGGTTTGAGCAGGTTGTTCATAAGGCTCTGAAAAGTGGATGGGGCATTACAAAGACCAAATGACATGACCAGGAACTCATAATGGCCTTCATGAGTTCAGAACGTAGTCTTTGGAATGTCAACTTCTTTCATGCGAATTTGGTGATAGCCCGAGCAAAGGTTGAGCTTAGTAAATAATTGAGCCCCATTTAGTTCATCCAGCAAATCATCAGCAACCGGGATGGGAAATTTATCTTTGACCGTCAACTTATTGAGGGTCCTGAAGTCTGGACACATTCACCATTCCCCATCTTTCTTGAGCACCATGACCATTGACGATGAATAAGGACTAATGCTGGGATGAATGATGCCTGCTTCCAAGAGTTCCCTGATTAATTTTTCAATTTCATTCTTTTGGGTGAATGGATATCTATATGGGGGCACATTTGGTGGTTGGGCCCCTCGGACCAAAGTAATGTTATGATCATGTTCCCCTCTTGAGGGTGGAAGCTCATGAGGCTTGTCAAAGACTGGTAGATGGTTGTTCAAGATCTGTTGCATCTCAGGATGAATATGAAGAGAATTGGGTTTGAAGGCCTAGATGGCACTAAATTGGGCTATAACTCCATGGTGGCCCTTTTTTAACAATTTTTCCATCTGATGTGAGCTAATGATAGAGGGAGCTCCCGCCTGGAGTCCGCGGAGGGTATGTGTGTGGTTATTCTGCTTAAAGTTCATATATAACTCCTGGAAATCCATTGTGATTGGGCCAAGTGTGCGAAGCCATTCAGCACCTAGGACAATGTCGCACCCTCCCATGTGTATGGAAAACATGTGGGTCTTTAACTGATAATCTCCCATTTGAAGTTTGACATTTTCATAGCGGCCTTCACATTTCATTGTCCCCCCATTAGCAATTTGGACTTGGAAGTAGAAACTGCTCAGACAAAACAATGGACTACTTCCGCGACTCTTTGATGGATAAAATTATGTGTACTACCACTATCAATCAAGACTACTACTGGGCGATGCTTAATAAAACCTTTGATTTTGAGAGTTTGGGGAGAAGAAATTCCCGACCAAAGCATGCAACGAGATAACTGGTTCTTCAGGTACATTGTCCTGCTAGTTGTCCTCTTCTTCCTCCTCTAGTTCCTCAAGTGGTGGGGCTTCCTCTGATGAACTGTGATCAGTAGCATCAATTTGAAAGAATTTGGGCTCCTTGCATTTATGCCCGGGGAGTATTTCTCATCACATTAGTAACATAATCCTTGCTTTCTTCTTTCTGCCATTTCTGCTGGTGACACCTTTTGAACCTTGAGTGTTTGGGTAGTGTTTTGAGCTTGTGCGGGGTGACCCTTGGTGAAGAAATTTGTGCGATTGGACTGGGCCGCTAACGCATATTCTACTTCACAAGCTATCTTGCAAGCATGCATCCATGAGCTAGGGTGGTGCAGTCGGACGTGGGCTTGTATGGATTCTTTGAGACCACTGAAAAAACATTCCACGTAGAACTCATCGTGTAGACCTCCAGTGCGGAAAGCTAAGGCTTCAAAGGCTGTAATATATTCGTTCACTCTTCCTGTCTGTTAGAGTTTAGTGAGACGACCCAAAAAATTAGAGTCCTGGTCAAAGCGATCCGTAAGAGCTTTTTTGAATGTCTGCCAAGTTAAGGGCATTCCATAGCAACATTGATGCCATTGCCGCCATTGCCATCTTTCATTGTCCAAGTACATGATACCCACACTAAGCTGAGTCGCATCATCCAGGATGTAATTCAGTGTGAAATATTGCTCCATTTGTGCTATCCATGCAGCCGGGTGAGAGCCATCAAATTTATACATGTCTAGCTTGGGTGGTCATGGATAGGATTGTTGGTGGGTGCCAAAGAGTTGAAGGGACTGGCTAGACTCACCCTCAATGTTTTCATTGCCAATATATGGCAAGGTGCGTTCCTCCACCTTGCCCTTTGAGAGTGTTTCATTTAAGTTCTTCAGTTGCAACATGACCTCTTTCAGTTGTGATTCAAGGTCGTCAATCCTCTCATTGGCCATAGCTTGAGCTCTAGTTTGTACCATGCACCAATCCGTTGTACTTGAAATTTGGGACCGCCCGAAAATTTTGGCACTAATAATTGAATGGTACCACCTTGCTCAACTCGTCAACCTAATTCTTTTGGACTAAGTCTCCAATAAGTGTCCTGGGGGGTCCCAGACCTTTTTTTCTTTTTTTTACTCCAAACGGAGTTTTACTCCTTGCTTAGGAATACTGCAGTAGCCGAATTCCAGAAATGTCAATGCTGCCCAAAGTCCTGCGAAAATCACACCCAGGTATAGGAACCCATACAATTAATCAGATCTGAATGGCGGATCTGATTGTTGCGACGGCTACAGAGCCCAAACTGCTAGATCTCGATGGTGGATCTGATGGATTTGATAGATCTGAATAGCTGAGCTAATAGATTTGAACGACGAAATTGATTGCTATTGCAGATCTTGATGGATCTGATAGATCTGAATGGCTGATCTGATAGATCTAAACGATAGAATTGATTGTTGCTGCTGCAACAAAACCCCACCTACGAGATCTGATCTGGAAAAGATTATGTGTCATCCAAAGATAGAGAAGGGAACTATGGTCTTCAGAAGTGTTAGGTGTTACAGATCGCAATATACATAAGGGTCTGATAGTTGTACTCGGCCCAATTTTTCAGGGCACTAACCAAGGAGGATCAACCATACCCTTAGCTGTACAACCTGACTACCCTATCTTGCCCATGAGTAATCTCTCCGAGTGCTGTTCTCAGTGTGTGCTGTTCTTGGTGTACTATAGCAGCAAGACGGCCGATAGTTAATCTATGGCGAGGTTTCAAGGGAGCCAGGGGGCTTCCAATATACCCAGAGGGTACTTGGAAGATAGTCCGTGCACGGTTCTGTCTAATACACTACTACTCGAAGGGGCACCCATAGGGGTTACAAGGGAGTCCAACAAGCGTGACCACCTCTTGTATTTCCTGCGTGCATGCCTCCCCAAATCCGCAGGTTTATGCGCTCAATGAGAGATCCCATGGTTTAAAGACGCCGAAACACATCTCTAGCCAATTTTTTTTTTTTTTTCCTAAAAATTGGAGATCCCACCGGCCTTGGAAAGCACTCTGATACCACTTGTTATGCTCTTAACCTGCAAGACGATACCAGAATACCAAATATGTGAAGAAATATACCCAAAACATAGAACAATGAGAAATACCAACAAGTATTTTATTATTCAAAAATCAATGTTCACTTGTCTCTTCGAGGGGGCAACCTCCAATAGAGCTAAGTTCAATTACAAAATAAGACATAATGCTCCTCAAGGGGAGTCTCTATCCTTTATATAGGATTCATACATGCAATACCATGGGGCAATACCATGGTTCTTATTAATACCATCTATCTAATACCATGACCCATTTGCAACTAACTGTGGTCCCTTCATTAAATGCAGGTTAACCACTTACAATTATTAATATGGGATTTATTGGCTCCTTACTTAACTATAACTATGACTTGATCCTATTACATAAATAAGGGGGATAGGGTTGGACCCTAACATTTTTAGTTGACATTGTCTTGAAATGAGTGCCTTCTCTCTCTCCAGGTAGCATAGGTTTTTGAGAAGCTTCTTAGTATTATAGGCATCATGGCCTCCAAGAGAGCTGGATCAAAAGAAATAGCTGAAATAAATACTGGAGATGTGGTCGAACAAGTGTCTATGAGCTTGCCTCTGTACATAGACACACACCTATTCATTGAGAAGGAAATCAAGATCACATGGAAATACATCAATACTATTTTCTCATGCAGTTTTGATGAGAATCTCGAGGATCGACAGGTTTATGTGAACATCCATAAGTCAGGATTGTACAAGGTTGCATGCAGGTTTATCATGTTCCCATGCACAAATGTGATCGATAGGATTATCTCACACACTAATCCTGAGAAAATGATACTGAGAAATGTTAGTGGTGAAAAGCTTGCTTCCTTTAGGATGGAAGATTGTCAATAGATGTATCATTTTCCATTGTCGGTCAGCATGATGGATGCACTATTCTACACTCCCAACAACAACACGAACATAAGAGACATCTTAAAGCATTTGGTAAGGGAGATAGAAAAGTTTGGGACGACAACCAACTATATATAAAATACGAAGATACTTAGGAAGGCATACCAGTTCTTGGTCATCTTCACATGTCGCTTGTATGGGAAAGGGAGTATACAGACCTTCCCCTAGAGTTGTGTTGCTATGTTGGATTAGATGGAAAGTGAAGGAAAACCTTTCAACTGGTCTGACATGTTGGCTCTCTAGCTTAAAGTGCATGTATCTAATGCCCAGATTTCGCCCAAGGATCAACAAGCAATATTAGTTGTCTATCTACTTGCTTGATGCAATATGTGCCCATCAATAGTTTCCTGGCATGGGTTGGGCATGGACACCTTCAGAGATTGTTGTGAATGTATATTGCAAGTTTTTCTCAGACTACAGCTACTGAGGAGTAATGGCTAGAATATATGACCATTTCATTACCCCTATATACACAATGATCTTTAAACAAGATATGCCCTGCATGTCCTAGGAAAAAATGGAGGTGTTTCTGAACATTGTAGATTGGTATGCCTCGCCCAAGGGCACCTTCATCAAGATGTACAACGTAAATAAATATTTGCATGTGTTGATGAGGTTTCCCACAGACAAGTTGGTCATGTTGGAGGTTGCATACCACATCTTGA
The DNA here is from genome assembly GCA_000404065.3 of Pinus taeda. Classification (NCBI taxonomy): domain Eukaryota; kingdom Viridiplantae; phylum Streptophyta; class Pinopsida; order Pinales; family Pinaceae; genus Pinus; species Pinus taeda. The sequence goes on along the minus strand of APFE030901260.1, from coordinate 223,821 downwards.
GAGGGTTATCGGCTGGATTACATAGGAAGAAAAAGGCACCATGGCCTACGCTTCCTATGAAAATTGGGTTGTACATGATTGGGAGTTTGAAATAAGTGGATGTTGAGGTCAAAGAATTCAAGAAGTTTAAGTTTGGCACCAAGAGTTTCAATCCTTATGATCCAAATGGTTTATGCAGGGACCACTGTGCTAGAGTGTACTATTCTTGGATCCACAGGGCATGTCATTAGCCAGAGGAAGACCCATGGAGATATTGTTATAACTCCTCTACGCTCAATGAACTGGTCAACATGGTAGTAGAGCCACTAGCATCATTCAAGGTAGCAACACCATAGGGAGCAGCAGCAATAGTTCTAGCAAGCATAAAACTTGTGCAAGACAAAGGCTAGAGAAAGATTGCCGAAAGCACAAAGACAGAGCAAAGCTACAAGTTTAAGGAAGACCCACTTGTGGAAAATGTATCAGAGATAGATTCAAAGAGGTGACAGTGCGACATGAGGATAGCGCAAAGAAAGAAGGAGAAGAAAAGATTAGAAGATGCAGAAATGAAGTTACAGGAAGTCCAACAAAATTTCAAAGAAGAAAAATAACTACGCACAAGAGAGAAGGAAGTGCAACATGAGTGTGAATAGGGAAAGGAACAGGAACAGGAGGAAGTGCAAGGTGCATAGACAACAAAAACTATTGAGCCTCATCATCGGGTGATTATATGGGCCTTAATTCACCTCCTACCTTGGAAAAGCCAACTATTTTCACAACTTATTGCATACTTTTGATCATATTTTGTTTATGAGATGAGTTAGAGTTGGATATTTTTCTTTGTGGTCTAACGTGCATTTAATGCGATAATAAAGGATAAAAGCAAGGAAAAATGTAGGAATAAAGGATAAAAGCAAGGAACTGTGGCAAAGACCTTGGTAAAAACTCCAATGGGATAAGGGAGAGGAATTATAGGAGGTAAATACTCCTCATTTACTCCCCCCCATTCAAATATTCCTCCATCAGCTCTGAGTGCAAACAACCAAATCATGAGGACTATGAGGTAGCCAAGCAAGTGAAAGTGACAAAAACCAGTTTATCTTGAGTTGGGAGCCAAGCCTCCCTGATTTGAAGGAAGTCGTTGGAGACTTCAGATTTATATGTAGAGAGGCTTAGGACCTCAGTAGGATTCGGATTTTGATAGTAAAACTCTACTTTGTTTTTGAGCTGCAAGACTTGTGACACTTTGTTATTTAATCCATGGTTTTGATAATAAGAATGAGTTTCATTTTGAGCCATCATTGAGTTAAATTGGAGGGCTGAAGCTCTTGGGTTAGGGCCCAACCTAAGTAGGCAAAGCTCCTTTTTATTGTAGATGTATGCTAGCATAGATTATTGGTTTTCTATTAATTTGTTTAAGTAGCTGCATTTCCATTACAAAAATACAACATATATTCCTTGTTTTCTGTTCACTTGCTTAAGTATCTGCATTTCCATTACAGTAGTATAGCATAGATTCCTGGGTTTCTGTTCATTTTCTTAAGTAGATGCATTTCCATTACAGTAGTATAGAGTAGATGATTCATGGTTTAATTGTTCGTTTGCTTAAGTAGTGGCATTCCCATTACAGTAGTGTAGAGTAGATCAGTTGTGCTTCAGTTTACTTCCATTTGTGCCTTCTTTCAATTAGCAGGTTAGATAGGAGAAAAAGATCACCATAAGGTTGTCTGCAGGTGTCTCAGCCTCACCTCTTCCCTCTAGGACCATGACTTGAGGAAGAGACCCTTCAGTAACCCCCAAAACATAGGTTTCTAGTTCTCGCATGAGCTTTGAAGTTTTTTATTTGATGCAGTTACTTGTTTCGTTCCACTGTCGTCTTTTTCCATCACTCTTGGTCCACCCTTACCCTCACTGATTTCTGTTGTTTTCATTGAAATCTCCTTTAGCACTTTCTTCATGCATAATTTCCTTACCATTCGATCCACAACAAACCTGACCATTCACCGTTTGATTCATTGCTTTATCCAATAGCTATCGTGTGTGAAGTCCTCCACCTACTTTATGTGCTCCAATCTCCACTGCCGATCTATCTCTTGATCCAATAGCTATCCATCACCTCAATACTTTATGCACTCTGATCTCCACCATTGATCTGTCTAGCCTGATTCGACAGCTATCGCGCAATCTCACGCGGATTCTTGCATAGCCATTATCCATTCGAGAGTACGCGAGAAAAGTAGTTTTCTCGTGCTACGTGTCACCTAGCTAGTCTAATCGCATGAAATTTCAAAATCTCGGTTACAACTTTGAGGGCATGCAAGAAACTGCTTACCGCCTTCGAAACTTGCTCCATCATTTTTGCACATTTTTTTTCGCGATATGATCTTTGCCGTCCATCTTCCAATTAATCCTATTCATCCATTCGTTAACCTCATCTCCTGCTATAAGATCTCCACCATCCATCTTCCGATTAATCCTGTCCATCCATCTATTAACTTAAGTCTCCGCAATAAGATCTCCACCGTTCATCCTGTTCAATAACACTGTTCGTTCATCTATTCACTAAACCTCTCACGATAAGATCTCTACCATTCATCCTATTCGTTCATCTATTCACTAAACCACCCGCGATAAGATCTCTGCCACTCATCCTGTTCATTAATCTTGTTCGCCCATCAATCTACGTAATCTCCTGCGATAAGACCTCCACCACTCATCTTTCATTATGTCCTCCTCTCACTGATTTCGTTGTCTGACTTCTCTTCTGCTTGACTCCTTCCCGAACTTTGTTTTGCGTATTAGTTAAACACTGCCACTAGATTAGTTTAGTTTCCTTGCTTACACATTCTTAGGGTTGATGCTCTTTACTTCTGTAGCTTAGATAACAATATTAGAGTAGTGTTGATTTAGCAATTATGCTTAGCATAGCTATTTAAATGGTTAATTAGGTTATGGTGTGAGTTTGCATTACATGTATTTTTATTCATTACTACAGTAGAGTAGCTCTCTCTTAGAATAGATTTGCTCTTCTTTCATCAAATAATCAAGCTTCTTCTGACCCTATAGAAGTTTGGCTTGGAACCCCTGGGGTCTCTTCCCAGATGAACAGTGATAATAGGTAGGACCTTCAATTTTACTTGTGCATATAGCACTGTAACCTCCAAGTTTGTATGAACCCCAGGTTGATAAGTAAAGCTGGTAGCCCTGGGAGTTGCAACATTCTTGTTGCATTACCTAGGCTCATAAAAAACTGTGCTGATACAAGTTGAAGACTCCTAACCAGTAGTAGATGAAGAACATGGTGAGCAGTCGTAGGAACATGAACTTTCTCTGTAGGATGAACCGATAGTAGAATAGATGTACATGGAGGGGGAGTAGCCAGAACAAGATTAGGATACCAACCTCATTCCAAAAGCAACTGAGGTTTCTCCACAAGCTTCACTAGCTCCAACAACATAGCAAGTACTGAGTGAAGAAGGGGATACCATTCTCCTTGAGGACCATCTGGGAACATAGGTGTACAACATAGCCTTTGACAAGTCAAAGCATAGGGTTGTACAAGCACGTAGAGCGTGAACCCCAGATGAGCATGTATCACCTACACACTTTGAAGAATGGGTGATTGTGTTAGGTGTACGAAGACATCCATTTGCCTCATCCAATGCTAAAAAGGCTTATGCCAAAGCCACGAGCTCAATTGTTAAGTTCTTGATAGTAGAAAATGAGTGCATGGCTAAGGAGTTGCAAGCAAACATGCAGAGAGAGGAAGAATCAACATGATCCATCAGAGCAAAGATGAAAAAATCCATACTTGTTGAAGTATCAAATCTTGAGACAATCAAGCGGAGATTTTATGATAGGTTTGTCACTATGCACAAGGAAGTTGTCCATCTACATGGTCATTAGCAGCGCTGCACCAAGATAGCGCGAATACTCATAGCTATACACGCCATAGTTGATCATGTACAGACATGGAAAATGAGGTACAAGGGAGCCCTGCTTCACTTGCATAAGATGATGAATCCCTAGGTAGAGCTGGAAAAAGTGCAGATTCGATGTCTGATTTGAAACTATGAGGAACTCCTTCCACTCATCACTAGTGTTGAGGCTTCGTATGCATGGTTGTACAGGAGTTTGGATGTCGTAGTGAGAAAATATGGCACCCCGTTAATTGGTCCACTCACCGAGGCCAAAGAGAAGAACCAAGTCAGATTAGATTTTGATGCATACTTTGATTAGTTGATGTTGATGACCACTAGCACAGATTTACAAGTCAGTGCAGATAACATGCGAATGTACATTGTCGGTTTGGCCTTGCTTAGGACTAAGCGATGCATGTTACAGGGTGAGTTGGACATAGGTTCCAAATCAGTATACTCAGAAGAAATGGAGGCAAGAGTTCATGTCCAAAAAGACATCATCAAAGAGTATGCAAACACAACTGTGCACTACCAAGCATGGCATCAGTTCATCACTGAGGATCATAGGGAGGAGGTTTATGAGCTAGTCTTTCGATAGCTGCTCAAGTCTTAGTGTTGTCTTGTCTCACTGACTCAAGCCAATTTTGTCCCACATGGGTATATGTGGAAAATGACTCATTTTTTTAAACATGTTGTAAAGTGAAATTCCAAGTGTCATTAGTGGAATACAAATAGTCATATGTAATGTAAAGAGTTATGTAATGAAGTTGAAGAGTCATGAGGTTAGTCTAAGAGTCACAAAGGGGAATGTCAAGGGTTACCCCAGCCTTTGTTATAAATATAACCTCATAACTTAGGGAAAAGTCTTTTGGGAGCCAATCTTTTGCTAGGAATTGCTTTGAGACGGCTTGGAGAGTATTGTGACGAGCCTTGGCTTCTCCACAATGTAGAGCGAGTACATCTCTTTGGAGGAGTGGGTGGTGTTGACTTTAACTTTCCACTATTGGGGTCAGTGGCTCTCATGGTTGTATGTATGGATGGAACTTTCACTTTATATAGTATAATAGAGCCAACATGTTTCATGCATATGTTTTTATTGTAGTTTGACTATTCTAGTTACTTTAGCAATGTGTGTAGCTCTAACTTACACATTAATGTATGGACTATTCTGTATGTGATTGTATGAATCTTATTGAAGATTTTTTTTAGTTTAATTCATCACTTTGGATTGTCCACTATTTTTCTTTCGAGTTTGTGATGTCATTTAGTTCGTGTGTTCCTTTCAGGCTTCATACTAGTACAGGCTTCTAAGCGATACACTTCTTTTCCCCTTCCATGTGTTAGAACCTCCTCATGCATCTCTCTTGACTCGCTGCAAGGTCACACACTTGCTTCTGACAAGGATATATTTCTTACCTCTACATGCTATCATAGCCAAGGTATAGCTTTACTACCCATTGCTGAGACTCCTACTCCAAATGGTTTGAGGTCTAGTTGGGACATCTTACCGGGGAGATCCCCTAACATATTACCGGGTCTAGCACTATCAATAGGTTATTACATTAAGATCTCCATTTTATATGTATCATACTAATTTGGATTGGTCTATGCAAATTGTTAGGGTTATGACGTTCAAGTGTGAGTTAATATGTTTTGATAGTATGTCTGACTAATCTAGACTGTCTGTGTAGATGCGATTATTATGTATGAATGAAAATTGTTTATGAGTTTATGATGTGAACGTGTTAGCTAGTTATCGTTATGGATATCATGACCTTATTTATGGTTGAGTTGATATGTTTTGAAGTTATATCGTGCTAACTTGATTGATTGTGCAGACAAGATGGCCTCCCCTCAGATACATTAAGGTAAGTTTGCTTATATCGTCTCCTCGGTGCTTGAATGTTTGATTAATCACATGATATGAGTATGTGCCTGTAATATTGCATGAGGTAATGATCTTGTCTTAAGATGGTTGTGTTGACACATAATGTGTTGAGACATCTGATATGTACTTAAGTGTAAGAAGGTGATAGTTGTAGCATTATGTATTATGAATGATGAATGTGAGTTGATTTTTGAGTATGATAATGTTGATAGACTTGGTAAAGATTGATTTAACATTCATAAAAATGATTTCTTGATTGGTGGAACATGTGACTAACATGTGTGAGCAGTCGCAAGGCAACATGCTTGGAATTAGCATGACAAGTTAATATTTGAATTGTTTATATAACTAACAATGAGGGGATGTGATAGTACATAGTAAGACTTGATTGCAACAAGGTAAAAATGTAAAAGAAGGGACTTGGGTGAGGATTCCTTCGGCTATGTTTGGAAACCACAATTCCAAACGAATGAATGCTCTGACATTATGAGGATATGTGTTATACTCATAAATATGTATTTGATAGGTATAACAACTTGTTCTAGTTATGGCTAGATTCATCAAAGGATTGGAGTCCCTTGATAGATGGCATGGATTTGTTCAGTTGCAAGCAACATGCTTGACACAATAAGGTAAGGTAACTGGTGTATTGTTATGTTTATTTATGCACTGACAATTATGCATTTATGATAATATGATGCAGGGGATTGCATGGCAAAGAGACTGCCATGAAATTCTGAAGAAGGCTCCAGTTGAGATTTCCTTTGGAAGCACTAGGAACCATGGGGATTGAGTCATAGTGCACTATTGAGAGTCTTGTGATTTAGATTCTTTTGGCTTTGTATATGCTTGATTTGCATCCCTTTTTATGTGTGGTGCAAGGCCTTGCCACTTTTTTGTGGTGTCATGTTGTTATTGATTTTCATGGCCTTCTTCTTGTTTGTTTCTTGTGCTTGCCTTTTAAGTTTTGAGTCTCGGGAATTGGTTGGAAAAGAGGAAAGTTAGAGGAGCACGGGGAGATTTGAATTAAACCTAGTACACAATGTAAGACCCGAATGAAGATTGGTGCATGAGTAAAGGGAAGTTGAAGGAAACAATATGACATCCAAATGGATTGATTTGGTCCATTAGGATAATGGACGGTGTCTAGAGAATCATGAGAAAGGTAACAAGAAAGGCAAAGCAAATGGGCTGAAGGTAATAGATTCCTTGGATATCTTGGGAACTGTTCTTCTCAATGTTATGCATGGTGTGCATAGATCAAGATATTTCTCTTAACCTTGACCTTATGTTATCTAGTAATTGTGTTATGATCATGATTATGCTAATGTTTGTATATGTATACATGTATGTATGTATGTATGTCATCTCTGACAGGGTCATCAAGGATCATGGTGGTTTAATGCTAATATTTATATGTATATATATGTATGTATGTATGTTTTTGTCTGACAGAGTTGTTAGGAATCATACTTGTGGAGGAGTTATTGCTTATGCAAGGGAATGGTATGAAGAGATTGCTAGTTCATGAGGAATCAAGTGGGAAGAGTAGTCATGCCAAATATATGAGGTTAATATCATATGGATATGAATTGATGTTCTATGATTATACTATGCCTATGTTTATGTTATGTTAGGTAACACTAAAGGATACATCAACGAATGAAAACAATGTGTTTTGCCCCATGCTAGGATACACGTGGATGGCGGAGAGACACTAGAAGCAAGGTTGACTGGTAGAGACAGTGTGGTTTTGGATGTGCAGTACTATTGTTGTGAATATGTTGTACATGTTTCATCTGTGATGTTGTGTGCATGCAATGTTGTGCATATATAGTGTGTGTACATGTTTATGCAATGTTATGTACATCGTGGTATAGATAATGTTGGGCGAATGTTGCATATGAAGTGTTGGGTATAGATGGTGTTATGTCCATGATGGATATGCGGCATTGTGTGCATATGGCATTGTGCATATGCTGGTGTTGTAGCTGCTACAACAACCCCTCAAAAAATCTAGGAACCCTTAAATTTTTGGAGCCCCTACACAAGGTCAAACCTTTGGCCTCGCCAGGTTCTTCTTGAAAAGTTCATCAGTCTTAGTAAACCTGAGGAGAAATCTAAGTTTTGGCTAACTTAAACCAAGTCGCCAGTTCCTGTCATGGTAGGTTGGCCACAGAGTCGAAACACGACTATAGCTAATAATTGTGACCATGGCTACCATTGCGACCATGACGACTTGCAGGTTGCAAGGTCGTGTAGTCGCACGTCACCCTCATAACATTCTTGCCACTTCGCGACCTTCCAAGTCGCATAAGTCACAATGTCAAAAGGTCGCCTTGATTCCCCGTCAGCCATATGTGGGAAATTTGTGACTCTACGACTCATAAGGTTGCAAGGTTGTAAGGTTGCTCTGCATCCTTCCATCTTCCGATGCGACCACGTGACCCATGTGATTTTGTGAACTCCTAGGTCACATAGTCGCATTGGTCTCCATAGGCGCACTCCCGACCCTCACGACCCCGACACGTGCGACTATCTTATAAATAGGAATTCACCCAGTCACAATTGGCAAGGCTTTATTGGTCACACGGGAAACTAGGAGCCCCTCCGACTCAAATTCGCGCACGCGTCTAACTTCGGTAAGTAACGGTCCTCCCTCTTGTAATCATTGTTTCCTTCCAAGTGTCACTATTTTCCCCTCCTGACCTATGGCTTATCTCTCGCATTAGGGTTTATCCTTTTTACTTGGCGTTTCTCTCATTTCATGCTTGATAGTTTTCCCTAGCCTTTTCCCCCCATGCCTGCACCGAGAAAGTGTGTTTTGTCTTAACCCTGATCCCCTCACTTTTATCAGTAAGCCTAAAATCCATCCCTCTGAGGGCGAACCTAGACTCCTAAGGCCATTTAGTGCCTTCTCTGAGTTTCTCTAAGCCTTAGTCGCATGTCTCGTGGCCGTGATACCATTCCCCACGCAACTTTGCGACCTCCATCTAGTTGTGACTTGCAACCACCATCCGTTGTGTGACTTGCAACCAGAGTTCATAAACTGTGACCTTGCGACCTCATTTTCACCACGACCTATGATCTCAATCGCTTAGTCACATTCTTGAAATCTGTGATTGTGTGACTTTCCTTCACTGCGACCTTCCTGTCACCGGTTAAGATTCCTTTTTGTTTTGCGGTTTTAATTGATTTTCATGCCATCTCTCTCATCGTGGGATTGTGTTTTTGACATAGAAGGTGATGTTGAGCTTGATTTCATATCAATTTCTTCTTTTGAATAAGAAATGGGTCACTCGACCGCTAAAGATGCTTAAGGCACCTCAGGATGTGGGGCATGGGAGGCCGATCCAAAAGAAGAGCCACCTATCTTTAGAGACACTGCTTGCAACATAAGTAAAACCACCAGGAGCTCCTGGTATACTATCTACGAGGAATTTACTAGAAAAGATATTCTAGAAACACAAGAAGAATTCCAAGTATATATCAATGTCAAGAAGTGAAAGTTACATAAATTAGTGGCACATCCCCCAGTGTTCCCATGCACAGAAACCATCGAATGGATCTTACAGTGTACATATATAGATGACTAAATGATTAGGAGTCATGATGGGGCACCCATAGACACCATCTCTCCAGCAGACATCAAAACCTACTACAGATTTCCTGAGAGGCAGTAGACATTTAATACTAAGTGGCTCACTGGGTTCAAAACCCGAACGAAAGACATCTTAAGGGGTTGGCGGAAAGACCCTCCAAAATTCTGAGTCAAGACAGACCAGACTTACAAGACAAAGGGGTTACGCAAAGTATATCAATTAATCTCTGCGATGATGTGCCATTTATATGGCAAGGCAAGCTGTGATGTCCTTTTTGGCACATGGGTCCCTCTCATGTATGCTGTCGCCACTCAAGGAACTATTTTTAATTGGGAAAGCATCCTCTCATCGTCTTTGAGGACAAACATAGCTGCTGCCAAAAGACCACCCCTCAAGTAGTCTCCAAAATTTTATATGTCATCATACCTCCTTGATGTTGTCTTTTCAAGGTGCTACTTTGAGCACTGGAGCCATAATTAGGACACATTAGTGGCCTAACCTATCCACTGCCACTACAAAGTCTTTTGGGATATAGCTTACAGAAGCATGTTGGATGTAATAACCAAAACATTTATTATCCTATTATACCAACTACTGTTCGGGGAAGAATCACCTTGCATGTCACAGAGAGCCATGAAGACTATGGTCAAAGTAACTCATTGGTTCCTCATTGATGAAGGAATAGTCGTCAGAGTGTTCGGTACTCATAAAGCTCCTCATGCTCTTCCAAAGTTTGTCATGGATAGGATAATTCTACGAGAGGTCTTTTACCATATGATGCAAGTTTTCTTGAAGGTTTTGAACAAATGCAAGAAGAAACCATGGCCACCTTTTCCTCTCACTATTGGGGCATAGAAAACTTCAAACAAGTAGAAGCAGAAGCTGAAGAGTTGGATGGGAGCCATTTCATGACCCTGAATTACCAAACATATGATCCTGAGAAAGTCATAGCCGCCCATTGCAAGAAGGAAAAATTCAGTTGGTCTTATGCCCACATTAAGAAGGACCTCGAGGACGGGATTTGGAATTGGTATAACTCTAGTAGGGAAATCAGCCCAAGTGAACAATAGGCCATAGAAGATGAACTGTTTGACGATTCTGAGAAGGACATAAGCCTTAGAGAAAGAGCTTCAATCATGAAGAAACAATGACATGAAACACCAAAGGGAGCCAAGGAATTAGGGAAACACAAAGGAAAAGAGGTTGAAGACCCCATAAGCGACAACGAGGAAGAGGAAGTTACGCTCGTACAAAGAAATGCCAAATTGGAAAGGAAGAAGCAAGAGCTCAAGAGGAAAAGAGAATTGGAAACAAAACAATCTCAGGACTCCGGTGACCAGAGCCAGAATGAGAAAAGGAGAAAACAAGAAGAGGAGAAAAGGCGTCAGGAAGAAGAAAAGAAAGCACAAGATGAGATAGAGAGAAAAAAGCAAGAAGAAGCTGAAAAGAAAAAACAAGCAGAGGAAGCTGAAAGGAGAGAACAAGAGGAGCACAAAATATTAGAAAAAGAGCTAAAGAACATGGAGGAGGAACTAGACAAGTAACGAGCACTAGTAGAGGGAGAAAAGAGGCAGCGGGAGGAAAAGCTTAGGATGGACAATGAAAAGGAAACTGAGAAAAACGAACAAAGGGAGACAAGAAAAGTAGTCAACTTCAACTCAAGACAAGGTGAGCTTCCTCCTTTAGATGCAACTCCCGCTACTCTCCTCGCTGGTGGACACCTTCCCCTCTGGGAGTTGGGCATCTCAGAAGATCAAGACGAGGAGGTCTTACATCTTACTAAAATCACATTTGATGAAATAAACCTCAAAATTATATAGGAGAGGAAGAAATATTGCAGCAGGAACCCAGCTGACCCGTTGTTAGTAACTATGGCAACAGATACCATGCCCAATATCATGACAAATCCTTAAATGATCACCTCTGCCAAAACAACTTTTGTGGCTGCCACATAACACAACGTAGCCTGAATGAGTAAACAAATTGTAGACTTGAAAAATAAGCTATACACATCCGAGAAAAGGGCCACCATGGCAGAATAGGAGAAGAAAAGGATGGAGGGGGAGAATGCGACACTCCTCTTATTACACACAAGCTCAACAAAATTCCAAGTGGTAATCGCATCAGAAACAGAGACCTTGGGGGAGCCCATGGCAGTAGTTTATGAGGAAAAGGAAAAACTGCACCACACTGTAGCACCCATCGTGGCCATTCAAACTCACTCAAAAGAGAGGGTCGCCATGCTCAAAGAAGCCATGACCACTTTGGGTAGAATACACAAATGGTATGAAAAGTACTCCGAAGCCCTGACAATGGTCCCTAGGAAAGATTGGATCACTATGAAAAATACTAGTGTCTAACTTCGTATCAAAGTTCAGTCCAGAGAAAAATTAGACAAAGATGGAGAGAGGGTGCTGGCCTCCTATAGACAGTTCTTCAACAGCTTGGAATCAGTGATCGAACTACATGGGGTCCCCTCTATAGGGGAGGTTGGACAGGGAAAACTAGGAGGAGCTCAACAATGAAGTACAAGCATTTGTAGAGACATATAGACAAGCAGCTCGTATAGGAAATATGCCAATCACTAGAGAAAATATCAAGCATTATGTAGTAGAACCAGTGAGGCTCTATACCAAGCTGGGTACCTTGAATAATCATGTGCATGCCAAATGGAACACCCTCCTCCCGAATGCACTTGAGTGCTTGCATCGACATGATGAAGGCTAGCCACATATCTCTCCTATTGTGACATAATACAACATATGGCACACTTATTTGATAGAAAATATCGGGCTCAACATTCCAGAACTTATCATCAGTAGATTAGACAATTAGGTTGATAGCCATTTTCATGACATTGTGTACTACAGTAGCACAGAATTTGCTTTGAATGTGAAAGGTCATGTAGAATGCCAAGAGTCATTTAGTAGATGAAAGGTCATGAGGTAGCCCAAGAGTCAAGAGTAGTCCAAGGGTCACCTTTATCCTATAAATATAACCTCATGCCTCATTTGTAAAGGCTTTTTGCTAAGGACTATTTTGGAGATACATATATATATGAATTGAGAGAATTGATGTCCTTCTAATTAATACAAGAGTTGGTTGTATGTATTCACTATTGGATTCTTGTGCCATGAGTATTTTCTTCACTTGATTGATTGAATGTTCCTGAAAGCTATTTGATTTGCGGTCTCCTGACATGCTATTTCATACTTCAAATCTAGTTTTTCTACATATGAATGGTATTTGGCTTACTAACTCTATACTCGTGCCAGTGAACTATTTGTTTTGGTATTAGTATAATCTATCTTGACTGCACATTTATGTACGCTTATAAATGGTTGATTGTTGTGAACTGATTTGCAATCGTTAAGCATTATTGATCTAATATACATAATTCTTATCTAAAGTCGTACTAACAGTAACTTTATATAAGGTTGTGTTATTTACATTTTGGCTATTCATGGTATATATGGTATAGGATATTTGTCAATTATTCTCTTGTGTTTATTAAAGTTCATACATTCGATTAAGTTCATATCCCACCTCCGTCCGAATCTAGCTCTACAATACTAAACAACAACCAGGCTTACATTGGATGTTCATGCAAAGCAATGGTACTATACTCTACCCACTTATTCTATCACATATTTCGTTCACTTGGTTAACAAGATTCATCGAGTTTTTGATAAACATTGATATAAAGATGTTATTGGTGAAATTTATCAACTTAGAATGGAACTGAATGAATCTCTTGGGAATTTTGTTGATCGATTCGTTCACCTTTTTTATCAGTTTCTAGTTGAGGACATGGATTGGCAATTCTTGAACAATAATTTTTTTATTTTTAGTCTGAATGTCAAGGAAATATTTTGAAATAGATCCTCCTGATTAGGAAGAATTTCAATATCCTGAGGAAGAACCAAATATGATCTATGTCCCATTTCCTCCTCCCTTTGATGCTCTGTATGTTGGACCTAGACCAATTTTCGAATTAGAATACCATCTTACTGACAAATAAATTATATTTCACTCACATCTCTCATTCGAGGTGATTCATCTGACCTCATGAATCAACCATATTCAAATGTGCACCCGTTAATCAATATGAAACCTTGGATGATCATGGCCCCAATGCTTTTCTTATTTTTGAATTATATGGTCATGGTTGTTCAAGTAATCTGGATGAATATTTAATCCTACATGAAGAGTTCGATTTGTAGGATTTTCAAAAGGAGTCTGACATGATTATCAAGTATTTTCTTTAAGGTATACCTCCTTTTGATCAAGAATATGACACATTTATCATTGAATATTTTTGCAGTAGTCTTGAACATCCACTTTCTGTTGAATCTCATGAGTTAAATATTGAATCCTCTTTTGATAAGAAGTTGATTTTGTTTTCTCAGAATTCAAAGTTAAGTCATGTGAGTAGGTCACTTCAGCCAAGGCTGATGGTTATGTCAAGTTCCTCTCACCGTGATAACATTTATGATTTTGGTCAGTTCATGTTTCTTATAATTTTATATTTTATGTCATCACATGGGATGTGGAATCTTTCCTGAGGGATGCTTATTTTCTTCACATAAAAATTTTCAACCCTCACAGAAGGAGATTTAATTTGACTATTGAACTTCCACCACTTCATCCCATTTCAAGAAAATCCCTAATATGCAATGTAGAAATAGAGGATAATATTAATGAATCTATTACATAATCCATTGAATAATCTCACATGCATGACAACCTAGATTGTGGTCAACCCATTGACATAGATTTTGACATGGATTTGTCCTTATGTAGTCTTTCTTGCATGTCCTTCCTTAAAGGTCATGTCCATGATGCTGTTGTAGATTTATTAAAGCAGTATTTTCAGTCTAGGCCCATGTCTCATGGCATGTACTTGCATATGATTCATCGAGTCATATATGGTCATAGGCCTAGTGATTATTGTTGTTGTGAATTTCCCTGTTCGGTAGAGTGGTCAAGTGTAATAAACCATTGTGGTTTCACTTCTTGTTTCCATTAGTCAGTGCACATGCCTGCACAGTTTCTCTTGTTGACTACATTTCTTTTCATTTCAACTTGTCACGATCACATCTTTCAGTCTAAAGGTTGGGAGTAGCTTCTATGGATGCATTGGAAGTTCCACTTTACATGATTCAACCTTGAATTTTTAGTTTAGGCTTAGGTTATAAGGTCGCATGTAGTAAGATGCATTGCACTTGTACTTTGTCTTTCATGTTGTGATTTTAATCTTTCAATTTGATATATCTTTGAATAAGTCAGTTTTGAGCTTCGAGATGATGTGGCTAATCTTTTGTGGAAGGCAAGTTGTAGCAACACCTATCCATTGGCTTATCAATCACCCTCTTCCTTGATTTGATTTATATTTGTCAAGCTAATTATTTTTCGATGGACAATAAGACCGTTCAACTAAGAAGCTATAAGAAAACCATGAAACTTGTATCTATTTAGGATTCCTATTCCCACACTTGGTCCTGTTAAGAATGGTGTGTTATTATTGATTTATCTATGTAGAATAAGATAAGGGGAAAAAATTTAGTGATCAAAGCATCAGAGGTATAAAACCTATCTCTGAAGGAACAACCTCTTCTTCTCCCAATAAGTTGGTATCCCTCTTCTGCTTGTGAAAAATAATAAGTTCATATGCATAATCCTATGAAATAAAAGAGATAAAGAAGATAAAGGCTTCTTGCGCAAGGAAGTGAAGCAAGTGACTTCACCGAGGCACTCTCGAAGCTCGCTAGCAGCGAATCAATGTTTCTATTCCTGAAGCGACTCTGTTAGGGTACTATCTAGGCCTGTTGGCAACAGACTAATGACAGAGATGTAAAACTCACACTCTATTTGTTTTTATTTCTTCGTACTATATTACCCATACTTGCATCGACAGGATATTGATATAGCATGTTATATTGTGTTATGTCGAGTAATGGAACAAGGAAAACTATATCTTTAAGTGGGTAGAGTGGGGAGAAGAAGGTAACCCATTGATCAAATAAATATTTCATGGAGAAATTAGACTTTTCACTTACAATGAAACCATTTCAGAGATGTTTGAAATCTCCCAGTGTGTTGCCAATGTTGTTGTTGTGATAATGACTCTACAAAATTTTTTACTATGTCAATTTTGGATCGTACGCTAACTATCCTTTCATGCCCCCTTGTGGCTTCATGTGGTTTGATTTGTTATTTATGCTATTTCTCGTAGTTTTGTACCCTCTTTAGTTAGTACTTATCAAGTGCCATTAGTTAACCATTATAAGCATTTGAGTTAGTAAGTGTATGGTTAAGTGATCTCATGGTTCATATTAACTTAGAAACCTACCTTATTGCCATGCATACATAAAGAAAAACACACACACACACACACACAAGTAGAAAAAGCAAGAAAATCACTCATAAAAGCTAAAAGTGCACTTTGAGTTGTCAAAGTCATACTCTTGAGGTCAAAGCACTCCTTTTGGATGAATAAGTGTGCACTGCCTAGGTGCATTCATTCAAGCTAAGCAAGTGTGCCATATCTAGGTACACTCCTTTGTGATGAAGACATGCACCCTGTCCAGTTGCATGCATGGGCCAACTTCTTGCATGAGGATGCACTCTTAGAAAATAGGAGCCCCTTTAACTTTACTTAACTAACCCTTTCATGCGACAACAAGTGGAACTCATGTATGAATTAGTTTCACATGTTATTTTATTTAAATAAACTTAGTTAATCATTCTTTTGGCCATAATTATTTCATCTGAGTTGAGAACACATATGGGCAATCAAGAAGTTCTTCATCAATCAGTGCAGCAAGTAAGTTTCCATGCTCAATATTTCATGATTCCACTACCAAATCTTGTTTTTCTTGTTTTCGATCACTTGTTTTACAATTTGTTTGATGGCATTTTTGCTTAATCTTCATCTTGCAAGTGTTAATCCATTATCGCATGCAAGTACCTCTTTACATTCTTGAAGCCTTCCATCCTTCACTATGCACATGACAACAACTATAAAGCCTTGTAGATCATTCTCCTCCTCATATTAGCATCAAACCTATTGATTGAACCTGTTTCTGAGCTTTTTACAGGAAGAGCAAATTTCCTGAGCTTGAAGTTCTTTCAGCCTTGAAAATTGTGCCTTGTGTGACCATGTTTTCTTCCTGAGCGCATGGGTGCATCACAAAAACACGAATCGTTTCCTACTAGGTCCCTATAATACTAGTGTAGCCCTCTTATTGTTATTCTTAGTGTAGCCCCCTTATTGTTATTGTTGTTCCCATGTAGACCCCATATTGTTAATGTGGTGCCCCATAGAAGCCCGCTATTGTTACTATTGTGCCCTTACTTTATTATTGTTATGTAGGCTCTGATTATATTTTGATGCCTTAGACTCCTATATATACAAAGGAGGTCGTGTCATTTGCATCATCCAAGAATTTTTCATTTATATAATGTAAAGGAGTTTTCCCCCTCGAAGAGAATATTTTTTAAGTCATTGATCTATATGTCTTCTATTTAGTGAGATAGTTGCATAAAATTTGGTATTATGGTACAAATATTACTTATATATTTGTAAGATTTACCAACTCAAATAAAATATTCTTTTGGAACTACACTCCTCTCCCTTAGGAGGGCACTCGGGGTTTTAAAAACTTACCAAGGTCAAGAAGGAATTAATTTGGGATGGCCTTAAATATGATATTCAAAAGTTTGTCGCAGAATGTCTGATTTTCCAACAAAGTAAAGTTGAGACAACTAAGACCCCATGTCTATTACAGCCTTTAGCCATTCCAAGTCAATGTTGGGAGGAGGTCTCAATGGATTTTATCATAGGTTTACCCAAGTCTGAAGAAAAGAGTGTAATCATGTTGGTAGTTGATAGACTTACCAAGTATGCACACTTTTATGCATTACCTCATCCTTTTAAATCTAGTATAGTCGCTACTGCATTTATGGAAATAATTCGAAAGCTTCATGGAAACCCAAATATTATAGTAAGTGATAGAGATCCCATTTTCACTGGAAATTTTCAGACAAAATTGTTTTCGTGTCTTGGTACTCAATTAGCTTATAGCTCATCTTATCATCCTCAATCTAATGGAAAAATTGATATTGTGAACAAATGTTTGGAAAGATATATTCATTGCTTTGTATCTGATAAACAAACACAATGGGTCAAGTGGTTACCTCTAGCTGCATGGTGCTATAACACTTCCTTCCTTACGAAAACAAAAATGACCCCATTTATGGCACTTCATGGATATCATCCATCACATCATCTTTAAGAGAATATTCTAAGGTTCAAGTAGCAGAATATCACATCGAGCATCAGTAACAAGTTCTCCAACTGTTAAAAGGTAACCTCATTAGGGTGCATAATCGAATGAAACAACAGGCAGATCAACATCATAGTGAAATAACTTTTGATGTACGTGACTGGGTATTTTTACGACTATAATCATACAAAAAAATGTCTCTCAATCAAGCTAAGAAGGATAATAAATTATCTCCCAAGTACTATGGTCTAAGGGTGTTGCAAAATATTGGTACTATGGCATACAAATTGGAGTTGCATGCATCTTCCAAAGTACACCCAGTTTTCCACATTTCATGCTTAAAGAACACCTAGTTTTCCATGTTTCATGCTTAAAGAAGGTTATCGGTGAAAATATTCTAGTTCAAACAGTGTTTCCAGAACTTGAGAAGAAGGAAAAATAATATTTGATCTTGAAGGAGTCACAAAAACAAGAACCTGACAACTATGAAATCAAACAATTTCATAGTATCTCTTTAAGTGGAAGAACTTACCCACTTAAGATTCCACATGGGAGGATGAAAATTTTATAAAAAAGCATCCAAAACTACTCAAGCATTGAGGACAACACCTTTTTGAAGGGAGGGGCATGTTAGGTCCCTATAATACTAGGGTAGCCCCCTTATTGTTATTGTTGTGCCCATGTAGCCCCCATATTGGTAATGTGGTGCCCCATAGAAGCCCATTATTGTTATTGTTGTGCCCTTACATATTATTGTTATGTATGCTTTGATTATATTGTGACCCCTTAGAATCCTATATACACAAAGGATGTCTTGTCATTTGTATTATCCAATAATTTTTCATTTATGTAATATAAAGGAGGTTTCCCCCTTGAAGAGTATAATTTTTAAGTCATTGATCAATATTTTATTCTATTTTGTGAGCTAGTTGCATAACATTTCCCTTCGACCCTTTGGATTGTGACAGTGCACCCTCTCAACCT
Source organism: Pinus taeda (assembly GCA_000404065.3). NCBI lineage: Eukaryota > Viridiplantae > Streptophyta > Pinopsida > Pinales > Pinaceae > Pinus > Pinus taeda. The sequence continues at coordinate 205,160 of APFE030901260.1, read as the reverse complement.
TAGAGCACATGAGACATCATGAAGGCATGAAGCATCACTCATTCAGCCCTTAGGCATGCGAGAGTGCACCCTCCTTTTCCTTGAGCCATATGCACACTTTGAAGGCTCGAAGCTTTGTTTCTCTCATCCTTTATCCCTTCGGAATGCAACAATGCACCCTCCTTGTCTCCTTGGGTGCATGGGCACATAGGGAATAACTGAAGGCCCATGTTCCCATTCCTTCGACCATTCAAGGTGCGATAGTGTGCCCTAGTTGATTTCTCCCTCTTTCTTGAGCACATGAGAGCACTACGAAGCCATGAATGACCATGCATGTCCCCTTCATTATTTGAAAATGCACCTTCCTAGTTTTCATGTGTATTTTTTCTTGAATGCAAGTTATTTTTTGCTGTCATTCATAGTTTTTCATGATCTATCATCTGTGATGGCTCTTTGAACATGATTTACAAGGATTGTTTTGTAGTTATTTGTTTTAAATTAATCTTGTCGTTATGAGTGTGATTCCAAAAACATGTGCCCTTGATACAAGTGTTACCACTGTGTCATCATCTATTGGATACATGTTACCTTGTAAAGTATCCTTTAAAGAAATTTCAAAAGAAAGCAATGATGATCATGTCAAAGTTGAAAATCCAAATATTCCTATACATGGAGACACTCGGTGTTTCATTTACAATACTACTGAGGTCACATGGAGCAATATCTAAAACACATTTATGCAGGAGAAGTTTTTAGAGGACTTAGAAGATGTGCATGCATACATACACATTAAGAAGTCCAGGTTGGACAATATCGCATGAAGTTTCTTGGTCATGCCATGTGTAGAAGCTATTGAATGGATCATCACACACATGGATGACTCCCACCTTGTGCTACACAATGAGAGTGAAAACTAGCTCACCACCTATTATGGTGAGGATATGAAAACATACTATAATATGCTCAAGCCTAGTGAATATGCAAATGACAACTTCTACACAAGGTGGGTTTCCCTAGACATTACTAATTTTATCAAGCAATGGTGTCGAGATCCTCCTAAGTTTCATCATCTCCCATTAATAGTTTATCTGATAAATATCTTAAGATACATATATTAGTATTTGATGGCTATGTATTGTCAGATATTTGGGTGCAAGAAGGCTAAATTGTTCCAAGAGAATTGGATATATACACTCAATATGGTGGTGACACACGGAAAATCTTTCAATTGGGTGGATATTTTATCACACGAATTGTGGCATCAGGTGAGGCGAGCCAAAGCATCTTTATAGGTGGACCTGGCACTAGAATTTTACGGAATATTTCCACGTTATGCATTCTCAAAACTATATTAGAACATGACTCCTAAATATAAGTTCCAATTTTATTTCCACTGCAGGGTGTTATCAGAAGGAATATTCATAGGCGCATTTGACAGATTGCTCGAACGCTTCTTTGCAGCCATTTTTCGCATGATATTTGAGACTGATCCACCATGCATGACTAATCAAGTGAAGGAGTCACTTCAATATATTGTTGATGGGTTTTCATATCCTAACGACACATACATCAGATGCTGAGAATGTCAAACAACCCCTCATCTTATGCTGGAATATTTAACAAACAAGGTGATCATATAAGAAGTGGAAAATGAGTTGGACAAGGGGTTATTGCGAACTCTTCAAAAGAGGAAGAAAGATCCTTGGCCTGTATTTCCATTTAGGATCGGATTGTATGAATTAAAGAGTCACAAGGAGATAACATTCAAGTTAGAAGAGTTGAAGCACCTACATTTTGCCACCATATACTTCCATACATATGATCCTAGGTGAATTTTCAGGTAGCATTATCAAAGGATCGGTCATAACACGGGGTATTCATCAATATGTAGACTATAAGATGAAAATATAAAGGACTAGCAAAATTCTATAATGAAGACAAATCCATCCATGAAGACTAGTTCACACCATAATGCATCATCTCAAGACAGGAGTAGCAATAAGAGGAAACACTTCCTCAAGTAAAGAAGATGGCTCTCGGGAAAAGGATAAGGTATTCATTAGGTGAGAGCAGTAGGAAATGGAAGGTTAATCCTTTAAAACCAAGAGATACACAAACAAATCCATAGAGGAGAGAAGGGTAATAGGAAGGATAAGAAGAGGAATAGGAGAGAGGGAATCAAGATGAGTTTCTTGAGAAGCAACAAGCAGAAGAAGAAGAGAGGAGATAAATAGAGGAAGAGAAACAGATGTAGTCCTAAGAGGAGGAAGGAGTGTAGAGACTAGAAGAAGAAAAATTGAATCAAGAGCTAAAGGAGAAGAAGTTAGAGGAAGAAGGTACCATCCAGCCCATGGATAATGAGCCCAATAATCTAGATGAACAACCATTCATAGGAGGCCATCTTCCATTCAGAGAGATGGGGATTACACTTCCACCGATATATGGAGTCACAAATGTTTGCAAAATAATGTTTGATCAGCTAAAGAAGAGGATGGTGCAGCAAAGGCATAGGTACTTTCCCAATTCTCCTCAAAACCCAGTGTCAATAAAAATAGAAAAGGTGATCACCTCCAACATTATTAGAAATATGAGGGAAGTTATGGCGACAAATGTTCTATTCACTACTACAGAATGGGATAACTTAGAATACTTTTTAAATGAGAATACCAAGTTGATAAGAGAATTGGTTGCAGTAAAGCAACAGGTACAACATCTCCCAGTGGAAAACTAGCAGCTCTCATCCTAGAACACTAGTGTCGTGGGATGGTAGAGAGACATTCTAGAAGAATTGGGACCAACGGAGCATACCATCATGCGACTACATGACGAGATGATACTTATATAGGAAGGCATGGCTCCTCTCATTGGAATTAAGAAGAATGAACAGGAAGTGGTGAAAATCCTAAAGATAAAAAAAAGGAGCTAATTAGATGCAGGAGTGGGCTGCCAAATATCTAGATGTTCCACAACATTTGGAAAGGAAAGATAAGGTTTCCATCGAGATATAGTTCAGTTGAGACTCCACCTATAGAATTAATATCATCTAGGAGAACAGTTGGTTATTAGTATGGTTGCATACAACTGACTACATAATGGGTTTGAGTCTCTAACACATAAACATAGGATGCCCACCATTGGAACCCTTAAATCAATCAGAGGTAGGGAATTCATCTTCCAGGAGATCAAGGATTACATTGAACAAATGAATTAGGTGACTGAACAGGAGGGCTTAGAGGCAAGTAAAGATATTATTTAGCAGTATTCCTTTGCACTTGTCAAAGCGCACATAAAGCTTTCATGGTTTTGAAATAATATGCATTCAAGCTTCAAGAACATACTAGTGGCAGCATTGGAGGTGAAGATGTGCTACAAAGAGGACTTTCTAGATTAGATCGAAGACATCACAAAGGATTTTATTGCATGGAATACTTATCACAAATGAACTCCGTGAAGAAACAAATGATTTGTCTATTTGATGAGTCTATATCCTTTTAGTATTTTTGTTCCTATTAGGGCACCCTCTAATTTTTAAATTGTTTTATGTAATAAATGTTATGAAATGAAGTCCAAGGGACACATGTGGAGTATGAAAAGCCACACATTGGAATGTAAAGATACATATAGTGTATATGAATAGTCATAGGAATTTAAGAGTCATGAGGAAGCTAAAAGGTCATTGTACTTATTATAAATAGCTCCTCATAACTCTAGTAAATGGATTTTTGGGATCAAGCTCATAGGACTTTTATCCTTGGCTTCTCTTTCACTACATAGGAGACAAACTAGTATTTCGAGAAGCAAGTTGTGGCTTCATCTTCCACTACTGGATACATTTTTCCATTCATGTAACAATGTACTTGGGATGTTATTCTTATTATTAGAAGCTCAATGAGATGGCATTCCTTCATACATGCATCATAGATGTAGTTGGACTATTCTGGTTATGTGTATGATATATGTTTCTTATTCACATACTAATTTAATGAACTATTTTGTTGCTTAGTTATGTTTATAATTGAATGAATGATATTATGTTTTAATGATTGTTGTTTATTCTGTGGATTAATTTGTAGGTACTCAACAAGTCTTTGTCATTTTCGAGAGTCCCCCTTAAGGATAGTACTATTACTTTTCTAACTAGTGGCTTGTTTCTATCATCAGCCACGTAAGTCTTCCTATTATACTTTACATTAGGTTTCTCACAAAGCTCACATTCTTGCTGACCCAAAGAGGCGTTGTGTTCTCTTATGTCCAATTATAGCCAAGGCATATCCTGGAAAACCATTCAACAGTGGTCAGGTCATATTACTGGATGGGAATTCTATACCAAACAGTGTGAGGTCTAACTGGGAATTCACATCAAGGAGATCCCCTTACAATGTTGGTGGAATCTAGCACCGTAAACAAGACCCAAGTTTTTATAGGGATTTAAAGCATTTCCATCTCAACCCACAACCTCTATCTTAGGCCACCTTCAACTTTTGTTTTATTTTGACAATTAGCTCTTCCATTTCTTTGAGAAATTTCATCCCAGTTATAACTCCATTTGTTTGGTGGTTCTAGCACATTAGAGTATTGCATCTTCTATTGTACAAGGATTCAAATCGACTCATCCCCAAGGATATGCATGACACTAATTATCATATGCAAACTCCAAGATTACTTTTATGCTTCTCACTTGGACTGGTTCTCCATCACATACATGTATAGCATGTTTTCAATTATTTGGTTTACTCTTTCCATTCCTCCATTAGACTACAAATGGTAGGTTGTATTTGAAATTTAGATGTGTGCCTAATACTTGCAACAAATTCTTCCAAAAGTTTGGGGTTAACATTGTGTGTATTTTAGAAGCAATGGATTTGGGTGGTCCATGCAATTTAACAATCTCTTTCATGAAAATCTATGCTATGTTAACATCTTTGTGTGTAGACTACATTGGAAGAAAATTGGGTAGCGTTTGTCAATTTTTTTCACAACTAGCATGATGGAATCATCCTACTTCATTGTTCTCACAATCTAGTGATAATGTCCATGGTCACCACTTCCCTTCTATTCTAGTAGTGGAAAAGGTTCTAATAATCAAGTTGGACCAAGCATTTATTCTCTCATATGGGAAGGCTGGTATGCCTTTGTATTGAAGAAGTTTCTTGCATTCATTAAAAACATTGAGGCATGATTAGCTCGATTATCTATGCAATGCCTTCATTAATATGAAATTCTTCATTTATGTAGTACAATATTTACATTACATTTCTCTTTATTTTCTTGATACAAGTTACTTTATCGGAGAGAAACAACTATTAAATATTGTGGTTTGGCAACTTTTCTATGGATTCTCCTATCATAGGAGTGTAGGATACATTTTCTATAACTCTAAAGTATAGACATCACTTTAATGGTCAAGATTTAGTTTTTTCTACTTTGTTGTTCCTCGGGTGAAGACATTAATGTCATATTAATTTGTTTTAGATGCATTTATTATATTTCATAGAAATTTCACCTTTATCTACATTTTCATGTTAAATCACTCTTGTAATTCCCTTTTCAACTTATTTGGAATTGACTTACGTACAAACTGATTGTGTCACTAGATCGAATTAGATGAGCTCAATAGATTCTAATTTCTAGCAGTAACTATTGCATGGGAAAATTCTCTTTCATGGCCCTTGAAAATTTTGCTAAAATATCTTGAGTTATCTTTACAACAGTTGTGTAGCTGGGAAGCCATTTCTATATGTTGAGATAAATCTTTATTTGTATGTTTTCCTTCTTTTCATCACCCTGCTTTCTTTCCCTTAATTTCATTGTTTTACTTGTAAGTTATTACTATGGATCTATAATTTTCTCTATCTTGACAAATATAATTGCAATAATTTACATTGCTATAACAGGCCCCTTGTAAATCAAGAAAACTGGAAATAGGATTCACTTAGCAGGTATTAAAAAGGATTATATTTTGGATCAACCCACATGGGAATTTGTCATTCAAGAGTTCTCAAAGGCATCCAACTCAAGTTTAAGAAATGTAAATTTCATAAAGGAAATTTTAAAAAATGCACATGAAACTAGAAAACCCTAACTTTAGAATACATATACAAATAATGCATGCAAAAATTTAATAAATTTAGTCAATTTAACATGAGAAAAGTAGAGGGTCAATCTCATTCCGATGAGATTTGGATTATTTTTGCCAACAAAAACATAGAAAAAAGTGTTTACCACATTAATGATAGCCATTATCACTTTTGTCTTCATCTTGGCATGATATCTTAAGAAGAGTTCCCTTCCTAGATGTCATGAATTAATTCTAACATGTCTAAAAATAGTATTGAAGGCGGAGCCCATCCAAATTGGCATCACAAAAAAATTGTGCCTTGCATGATGGTGACTTCTCCTAAACCTAGTGCCCCATTTTCTAAAATAGTATTCAACTTCCCATTGTATCAACAACGAAAACATCCTCAAACAAAAGCACTCCTTCACTTTTTCTGATTATGGTTTTAGAAAAAACCATGTTATTATTTCCACACAAGGAAGTGCATTCTATACTAGAAATGTGTCTCAATATGGGCATATCAATCATCATGCATGATTGAAATTAGAAATTCTAGACACATACTCCGCTTGATGCAAATCAACAGAGAAGTATGCCTTCTTCCTCACCCATACAGTGGAGAATAATAACAAAGACGTTGATCTATGAGTATAAAATCCTATTGTCTCATACTTGTTTTGGGCTTGTGCTTATCCTAAACCACAACAAATGATGTTGGATCTAATGTAATGGCTTAGTGCCATCTTTTAGGGGTTTAAATGATCTTGTGCATTACTTAAACATCCCTATAAATTCTGAAATGTAGGTTACTCCCCTAACCTTCAACATTAAATGTGTCATATTGAACTGTGATGATGGTGCAAAAATATAAATGAAGCCTATGCCATGCTCACACACTAGGTGCTTCAATAAGTGGATAATACATCATCAAGTTTCATATCACATGATCAACTGAAATTTCACTGAAACCTCGTCCTCATCAATATCTGACAATCAAAAAAATATAACCACTATTCTCCAAGGCCCAATAGCGATAAAGGTCGCTAGTACAATGAAGAAAGTTTCTAGGATAACCCTCTACAAAAGTAAAGGGAAATAGGAAGGAAGTAGAGATTAGTGTCAAATCCAATGGGGGAAATGGTGTCAAGGTGAATTTAAGGGGGCTTATGGGGTCAAGAAGAAACACCTCTCCAAAATGGCCTCAATAGTATGGTATCTAATTAAGATGAAAATGAAGACTAATACCCTAAAATGAAGGGATCCTAAAAGGAGCACCTTCCTTAGAAAACTCAACTATATCTTGGTAAGAATAGTTAATACCCTTGCTAGGGTTCCTAAAGGATAGTAAAATCAAGTAATTAAATACTTACCAGACTAAAAAATTAAATAGAATAGTTACCCATAAACAATTTCATCCAAATGGTATACGTTACCCTTCATTTGTCTTTGTCATGCTCATTGGAGACTTGCTATGACATGTGTCTTGTCCTTGGTGGCTCACTATGACTTGTGTTTTTCGTTGGAGGTTTGCTATGGCTTTTTTATTGTCCTTAGAGGCTCACTATTACTTTTGTCTTGTTCTTGTAGGCTTTTGATACTTGTTTCTTGTCATTGGTGGCTCACTATACTCTTGCCTTGCACCCTAGAGTTACTTTATATGTTTTGTCAAGCTACAATAAAGATCTAGTTTGTTTTCTATTGGTTATGTATTACATGTTCTCGCATCTCTCCTTTGGCCTAGGGTTTTTGGAAAAGGGCTTGAATAAGCCATGATTGGATATTGATTTATAAGGAACTGATCATAGTGAAAGGTTGGTGATTTATAAGGTTAATATTACCAATGGGAGCACAAAAGAACACAAGCTACACATAAATAAATAATTCAACATAATAAATATATATTGACATATTAACATAACAATATCCAACTAAGTTATTAAAATTCAACTAATGATACCTTATTCTCCATCTACATAACAAAATTGGACCAATTTTGGTCCTGTATCATATCACATTCCAATTGTGATGGATAATAGCCATATTGTTACTCCTGTCAAAACATGGCAGATGAACTAGTTAAAGTAATAAAAATATCCAATCAATTACTTTTTTGTACAAAATTAAAAATATATATAATTTCAGATATTAAATATACTTACAAATTTGCATATCAAGGCTTCTAAACCTGTTTGGCCACTAGGATGTGTGGAAACAAAATTGGCAAGCCTGGCCTTCGAGGGCTTGTCTTAAAACATGCACTAATTCAATTTAATTATGCACTAGTAAAATACAAAAATCATATAATTAATTTGAAATAATCTAATGACCAAATTTAAATACCTCTGTGCTCTCCTCATTGGACTTCCTTCATGCATATTCTCTATCATTTTCTTTCACAAGCTCTTCCCATACTTTCTTGCTTACATCAATTGGCCTTATTTTGGTCCTTAGCTCAAGAGGAATTTGTTTTATCTTTTTATCATTTTTTTTACTTGTTTTAATGACCAACCTATCCAAAATTCAGTCTCCATGTCATGGATGGCTTCCTTTTGAAAGTGCATGCGTATATTTGAGAATGGAACATGTAGATGCTCTTTGAAGCTTTGAAGGCATGATTCCTTCAACCTACAATTCAACACTTTCCCAGCATATGTTATTATGATATTCCTAGAGACAACACCATATTCTACCTCGGTTTCATATGTACCAATGCAAGATGCATAACATGTATTGGTGGTGGAATAAAACTGTGTCCTAGGAGTAGCTAGGACATTGGATGTTTCTATTAATTGTTCCACATTCTTAGAGGTTATTGTGATTCATTTTTCCCTAGATATTTTGCTTGATCCAGGAGTTGATGGGGGAATCAATTGATTCCCTTTTATAGGGTTTCTTTGGTTGGATTGTTTTAGTGCCTTTATTAGATCTTTCTTCCACGTATTTGGAAAGCATGGACAATTCCATACCTTCTAGTGTTTTCGCTGCTTCTACACCCAATATAGAAGCCATTACCTCTTTTAGTTTCTCACTATCGTGTCCCTATATATGTATAATAATTTTTTTGTTTTAAATTCAAAAATAAAAAATAAACCCTATATATATGAAATTTATTTTTTTTTAATTTTGAAATTAAAAACTAAAAAAGAAAATTCAGACAAACAATGGAAACATGTACAAATCTATAAATTGAGTATGAAATACGTCATTCTAGCAAGAATCAAATCCCTTTGCTCATTTCCCTCTACTGCTTGACATTTTTGGCGTCCTAAGGCGAAATGTTTTCCTCTATAATGTGGAAAATCCCATCTATTTGCTCCCTATGGTTTACTCCCTTCCCTCTAATTTTTATAAACAATAGTAATGCAAAATGGATGAATATGGGTTTGATTTTTGTCTCCAGTAGGGGGTGAATGAGATACAAAAATTAATTTTGTGACTACTAGAGGCTGAATCACACCCACATTTTTTTTTTTTAATTGAAATCCATAATAGAGGAGAGGTCCATCAATATCTTTTCCCACCATCAACAGGGATCCAATCGATTAGTTATTTTCTTTCATAGCCTAAACACATTTCTCCAACTATGGTCTTCTTCAACTCCACGTAGAACTTCAAATCTCCCTCGATTTTCAAATGGTGAGTACGAGAATGGAAATATGGTGAAATCATTACATAATTTTCTTTGAATAGTTGGGATACACAATAGGTTTTTCCAATATGTGGTTTATATATTAGCGGGATTTTTTTCGATTTGGTTGAATAGTTGGTGCTAAATTGGGCACAATTAGTGCTATATTTAGTGCCAACTATTGGCTAAAAGATGTAGTCGTTTTGGGGCGCCAAATGGGTTGCTAATTGCGCCTAATTTAGTGCCTATAATATTGAATTTTTTTCTCCATCTAATTTGTATTCATTTTCATCTTTGCACTTTTCAATGTTGATGTGGGAGGCTTCCATGTTATTGTCATTTTTATGAGGTTTGAATACCAATATTGGATGTACAATGTGCATAGCCACATGGGATAACTTGAAATGTTGGTTGATGTAAATCCCTATAAATGGATGGTGTTTTATGTCATATTTTCATATCCCACTAATGATTTTGGTGTGATTTCAAACTTTCTAATTTCATTTTAATATCCAATGACTCATAATGTAACAAGCCACTAGTTATAGCCACATACACACATTTTCACCTTTAAAGATTGTGTTTCTTAGTGATTATGTATACATGTGACAAAAATGTTTTCAAACCTACCATTCACTCTTATTCGTTATAGGGTGGATGGTGGCACTGAAAATATATCTCATCCACAGGCTAATTTATACTAATTATTTTATTATATGTTGAGTTCATTTAGAATACTTAAAAATCAAAATTTGAAAATAGTATCTTCTCTAACATAGATGGTCAAAGTATTTTTTTTAAATATACAAAAATACACATATTTGGCGGTTTAAAATTATGTATGAAGGGTTTGAATTAAGTAAATGAAAATATGAAAAAAAAATTAGTCCTTTAGTTTTCATAATCCTCATCTAATATTTATAAGAGTTGTGTCATGTCACCATATTGGGAGTAGAAATTAACAAAAATGGTATATATTGAAAATAGGGGCATTTTAGTTAGAAAGATGCATTGAAAACTAGTTGAGCTTAAACCAATTATGCATTTCTCCAATTTAAAGCAGCAACAATGAAGTGTATAGAGTTTATGTGACTAATTTCATTGTTGTGTATTATAGGATCCAAAGGAGGCCATGGACAAAGGACGTGGACAATGTAGACTTACTAAATCAATGAGAGGAAAGTGGGTGGCTATAGAATCAGATATGGAATTTGCAGATACAATAAAGGTAAGAAGACAAACCAACCTCAACCAAAGGAGGATGGTGTTTATGAATTCAAAAATTCTACAACATAGAGGAGATAAAGTTATATAAACTATGTTGTCTTTTTCAAATCCAAAACATGATATAAATATGTAAAATATATGAGTAAAGTAGGGTTTTTTGTTGGATAGCGTATTGGATGAAATGATATATTTGGTGTACTAAAGATCATTGACTATGTTATGTATTATAGGGGCAAGACAAGGCCATGGAAACAAACTGTTCCATATCAAATAAAGACACATTAGATGTCGTGGGACATCAGGTAATCAAATTTTGATTGAAATTAGGAAGAATTTTGTGATACATCTATCCTTTTTCATGGTATTATTAGGATTTATAGTGTATTATCCAATCTTGAAATAAATTAATTCATGTTGTTTATATTTAAGATGGATATTGGATCAAGTGCACAGCCTAAGCGTTCAACTAGCAAAAGAAAAAAAACATATGTATGTGGGCGTGGACCTAAAATTGTTAAATCAAGAAGAACACAGTGGGTGGAAGAGGGTATGACAATGGATCCTCAAGGAAAAACAAATAATTTCACTGAGAAGACGTTTTTCAAGACTATATTACATAGGATGAGATTTGTTAAGAGATATTTGATTATATTTCTTTAAAATTCATACATTTATGATTTATCCAATTATTTCCAAACATTAAATAATGGCTGAATTTTTTGATAGGTAGAAGATGATGATAAAAGAACAACTACTACAATGCAAGGTCAAAATGGGCTATTAAGATTTAGATATGATTATCCAAACCATCCTTTAAACCATATCAAGGTGAAAAGGGTATGTTTAAACAAAACTCTACCATCTGAAAAATTTGAACAGCTGATGAGATTATCAGACACTGATGACATCCCACCTAGCCTTAATGATGATGATCATGATAGTGAAAATGAAGTGTATGAAGAAGGATTGAATGAAATTCTTACAAGTTTCTTTGGGGATGGAAACACTTATGACAATAATTACTATATGTTTGATTGTAATGACAACAGTAGGGGTAATGGCCAACAACGTAATGTTGTTGATAACAACCTAAAAACAAAGACACTCATGTTCAAATTAGGTGCAACTAGAACCTCAAAACTTGCATGCACATTAATATTATTATAAATGAATTCATTATTTGGTTGGTCAGACAAAGGATTCACCAGCCTACTAAAGTGAGTTCAAATCTATTTCTTATAATTCATTGACAATTGGTGTATGTAATTCATAAACATTCATCAATGTCGTTTATATTTATTTAAGGGGATTTTAAAACCATATATTGTATATGAATAATCATAATATGGATTGACATATCAAACATGTTCATCAAAATTCAAACATTCAAATGATTTAATCTTTGGCAATATTATAGGGCATTAAAAACTAAAATATTTCCTGAAGAGAATGTGTTTCCATCAACTTGCAGTGAGGTGCATCAGTTGTTGGTTGAGTTTGGAATTGAATATAAGAAAATTCATTCATGTAAAAATGATTGCATTTTATATAGAGATGAATATCAAAACAAGGTATAATTCCATGTATGCTAAGTGAAGAGATATCATACAAATGTACAAGATCCTCTAGGTCCAAAGAAGGTTTTATGTCACATGCCAATCATACCTAGATTTCAATGAGTGTTTCATTGCAAGTCACTTACACAATTGATGGAATGACATGGAAATAATTGTAGTAAATATGGATTCATGTGAATTCTAGCCAACTCCAAAGCATTGAAACACATATAGGAAAAATGGCCATGAAAATTCAAAAATGAACGTTGTAGTATTAGGTTTGGTCTTCCAATTGATAGAGTATGCCCATTCTCTTTCATGAGCACAAATTATAGTGTATGGCCAGTCAAGTTGATAGTATAGAATATTCCCTCGTGGATGAGTGTTAAAAAGGAGCACCTTATGCTGACTCTCATTCTTCCAAGAAAACATCAAGTTAAAAACATGGATGTTTATCTTGTGCCTTTTATTGATGAGATGCAAATGCTATGGAAAGGCATAAAAATTTATGACATATCACAACCTCCATCAAATCAGTCCTTCATTTTGTATGTTGTGCTATGTTGGACTATTCATGATTTCCCAAGACTTTGTGTTTGTTTCGGTAGGATAAAAAATATTACATATTTATACTCATAATTTATTTTCATCCCAACATTCATAATTAGTTCTATAATATTATTTTGATTTTATTAACCTTAATTATTGAATTTTATGGCTTCAAACAAAGGGTATATTTTCATGTCAAAGATGTGCGGAACAATTTCAAGGGCAGTATTCTAAAGATCTACATAAATTTATTTATGCAAACAACAAGTTTTTTCTACCACCAAATCATAGGTCTAGAAATAACCATAAGAATCAATTTGATGGAAAAGTTGAAATACAGGCCCTCCCATGATTATGGGTCTAGCTTATTGGCTTAAGAAGCTTGAAGACGCTAAATTGAAAGCTTGGTGGGATTTTTTTAATGCGGGTGATTCTATTGAAGAACCAAAACAAGTTGTAATTAAGATGCTAGAAGGGATGAAAATGAAATTCATATTTTATGAGCTCCCATACTAGAAGGATCTATTAATATATTACCTATTCGGTCCTATGCACATATTCAAAAATGTCACAGATTCAATATTTTGACATATAGTGGGCTAAGAGAAGGACACCTTATCTTCGAGGAGATATATTGATCTTTCACGTACCAAAATTGATAGAAAAAAATTGTTGCCAAACAAGGAAAATGAAAAATATGTAGAAGCTCCATCGATTTTGAAAAATAAGGAGTTACCAACTAAAAAAATTCATACGTTCAATAAGGACACCAACTGGCTATGGGTCATCATTAGATAAATATTTTATAGTTGATGGACATATCACTAGATTTAAAACACATTATTTTCATAATTTTGTGAAGGTATTATATATCATCATTTAACATTTATTGGTAAAAAATATTAGGTACTAAAAATATTATGATATTCTATGATGTGACAAAAATAAATAATGACCTTTGATAAATGTGTTTGAAAGCATATCATTCCATTAGAAATTAGGGGGAATTCATCTCTTACCGTTGACTTGAGGAATGCCATAATTAAACAATCAACATTTGCAAGGTATGTGGTATGGAATGTTCATGTGTGAGAGACATAGAGATATTGTATTGCATTTTAATTGTTTCCTAAAGTTTCATACTAATTTACTATTCTTATATTAGGTGGGTGACATCCTAGGAGATCCACAAATGTGAAGCACGAAAATGGGAGAAGAAAATTGCAAAATTTTTATTTGTATTTGAGAAGGAGCTCCCTACAAGTTTCATGGACCTACAATTCCATTTACCTATACACCTAGTCGATGACTTTCAATTGGTGGGTGTCATATCGATCATGTGGATGTATTTATTTGAGAGGTATATGAAAACTCTAAAAATATATGTCTGGAAAAATGCACATCTAGAGGGTTACATGGATGAAGGGTATGTATTGGATGGAGAATTTTTCTTCCTATGTGAATTCCTTGGTAAGGATTTCGAAGATGGGTCATGCTTCTAGGATGAAGAATGAGAATTATGTTGGGATCACGATTGTCGCTACACCAAAACCCGTAGGTGTTAGTAAACAGACGCATTTCCAGAGTTAACGGATCCTCGAGAGGCGGTTAGTCCATGTCACGAAACACATAGGGAGCGCTGGATTATCCAATGCCCAACAATCTCCCCCCCAATGCGAGCTGGGTGTGATTCGAACTCGAGACCTTTGGCTCTGATACAACTTGTTGGGATCACGATTGCTGTTACACCAAAACCCACAGGTGTTAGTAAACGGATGCATCGCCAGAGTTAACGGATCCTCGAGAGGCGGTTAGTCCATGTCACGAAACACATGGGGAGCACTGGATTATCCAATGCCCAACACATTATATATTATTTAAGGATAAAAACCACAATATAATGTTTTTCAAGTATAAATTATTAAGTAAAATCATGATCATTGTGGTTGTTTTTATTGAAATCATTAAATTACTTTGTAATTTATTTGTCAAATTAACAACATGGCCTTTGGAGTTTGAAATAAAAATGTTCACATGTAATAGGTGTAGATAAAAGTGCTATAATCAAATAAATCCTAAATGTACCACATGGAATTTATGAACAAATGGATTGACTTGTATGATAAAAAGAGAGAATAAATGTTAGAAGCAAGGAGACAATTTAAGAGATCAATCCCAAGGAATACCCCATTTCCTATTGATCTGTAAGGGGAATGGGGCAAGTATTCAAAACTAGAATGGGTTATTGAAAAAATTCAAAATAAAATAGAAGATGTAGGTATAGATTCAAACATAACAAAAGATGAAATAAACATGTCTAGAGGATGTGAAATAAAGGTACAATTGGAATTTTACATAATGTTGTTTCCATACAATTTTGACACCATTAACTATTTTAATATTCTCCATCATATTTGTTTTAACTAAAATAAATGGTCTTTCATAGGTAAGGAAATATCCAACAATGTGGACATGTGGTCTTCAATAACTCTAATAAATCAAGCTTAAAAGATAAGATATTATTGAAGGAAACCTACAATATGTTGGGAAAGTACAAGAAATTATCAAGTCGGATTACTGCCCTTTTAAATGTTATTTTTAAGTGTAGATGGTGTTATCACCAAAATCAACTCCTGATAGGCTACTGACTAGGAAGACCTTGTGTAACTCTTTCAAACCAACTTTTGGCTGAGGCTTAGCCTCCTCAACCTGAGAGGGCTCTCTCACTAGGTTAAAGATTTTGATAAATATTAGATGGCTAACTCTATGAAACAAGTGAAAAATATGAATGGTTGAAGATGATCAGTAAACATCCATTGGGCTTATGGAGTCAAGAAATGCTTCAATATAACAATTATATTAACTTTACATGGAAATCAGGGCATATGGAGTTCAACATATCAGTTAACACATCGAGACAAGTAAGAAACACAGTCTATAAATGTATGAAGGAAGTTAGAGCATGTCAATGAATTCTAAGTATCATACATTCATACTACTGCAAATAAGGAAATAAGAACAAACATAAAACAAGCCACCATTGAACTCTTTCTGAATCCTGAGAAGTAAAGCCAAAGTCTGTATACATAAAAACATGATCTTCTACAATGACACAATATGAGTGTTTCTTTGAAAATTTCCAACCCTTTGTACATTAGATTTTCTCCTATATATAGATCTCTTTAATAACTGAGATTCCTCCTCCAGCATGAGGGGAATTCGAATTCTTCCTATGATGACACCTGTTGACACTTAAAACTAACTATTAAATGTACCTGATTGTTAACTGGCAGTTCTAGAGACCTAAAACAATTAGGAGTATAACTCCTCATCATGTTGGTAGTAGCATTTATTACAATTCAAACTTGTTCACTGACAAATGGCATTTTTCAGTTTAGCTTTGGTGGAGGTTTGAAACTTCTTGCTAGCCCTTGATGCCTCATCCCTTTACTATTCCTGGAAACTAGGAAGCTATTCCTGTTTTTCTTCTTTTGGTCTCCACAAGGATCTTCGAAATTAATAATCCCTGTTGTTCTTCTTAGTTGCATAAAATTACATTGGATTATCTTATTTTCCATGCAATGCAGACTTTGTTCATATACACATGGTAAAGCAAAAACTTCTTTAATGCTGCCTGATGCCTCATGAACAATACTAGCTATGAAATAATGACCACTTATATGATGTATAGCTTAGAGTTCATAGATGTCCTTCCTTCACTTGATTTGCCTTTGCTGGACACTTATACTTTGTAAATGCTCCTTTTCAGACACTCCTCTTCAAAAAAGATTTTCCTTTGTCTTTCAAAAATGGTCCATCAAATCATAATATGCAGCTATAGCAGTTTCATAGCGCGCTACGAAACTGCTGTGCATTAGGCATAATTTCAAAAACACAGTTTTAAGACCAAAATTTAACCTTTTTGAGTCTTTCTTTTTCTTGAAATGGCTTCTCCATCTGTCATGAAGCTGTTCAAAACTGAATATAATAGACACCATTCTTCAAGGAAAACTTCAAAATGTAATCTATCAAAATTTAGGACTTAGCCTTACTTGCTGTGTGATTTCTTTTAACTAAGGTGTCCTTCATGCTAGCTTAGTTGTATCTTCAGATCTTCAATTTGCCTCTTCATAATTCTAATTCCAGCTCTCAGTTTTGCATTGACCTTTCTGATGTATCTTGCTTCTTTTATTGCAGGGACTGTCCAAGTGTAGTATTGAGCATGACAATTTACCACTTCGGGTATTGAAATCGTTTTATCTTCCCACATAGCCTCCATTTTATTGAAATAAGCTTCCTTTATTACATGTTTTCTTAAGGTTTTTCTCAATTTGGAAATTTCAAGATTTGCCAAATTCAATTTTCTCTTCAAATCTTCAAAACTACATTCTTCCTGTTGAGAGATGACTGGCTTACCTCTGTCATTTTTATGCAGTTGTGATGACGTTTTTGATGCAGTCATAGGTCCTTCATAAGATCTTGTTACCTCCCCTGTTTCACTTTCTTCTGACAGCGCCTCTTGTATCTCTTTCGAATGCCTTGTCACAGGTCTTCTTGGCTTGAAAACGAATTTAGAAACCTGATCATCAAATTTTAGATTTTTAGAGGTTTTGGCCTTTTTGGTTTTGTCCTTACCTGTTTCTATCAAGTCTGCTTGAACCAGAGGAGATTCTTCAATGTCGATAGCTTGAAGCAGATCATTCAGACTTCCTTTCGAAACCGAGTTTCCCTCAGTAACCACTGTCTTGCCTTTTTCTTTAGCTAACTGACTCCTGGTTACTCTTATCTGGACCGTTTCACCTGTAGATTTCTCTCGTGCCGCCTCTTTAATCAAAGATTTCCATTTTTATGACTGTTGGGGTGTGTCTTGGATTACTAATGGTCTTGCGGGCTCCTTTACTTGTTTCCTAGCTTTCAATTTCACGAATCTCCTTGATATCGTTTCTATGCGATGACTAATTGATGGTGGAGAAATCTTCATAGCCTGAGGGTTGAGGCCAAATTCATTCTTGAAGCGAGACATAAACATGAACATGGACCACTCCTTATCTATTTTCTGGAGCTCATACAAAACGATCAACTTGACTAATCCGTGATGAAACAACGAGGTCTCACGGGCTTCCTTCTTAAATTGAACCTTGTCACACATTTTGCATAAGCTAGGAAACAAATAGAAGTAGGTAAGTAAATTGGCATATGAATCTTTGACAAAACTCCTGGGCATTGACTTGTTTAAGTCTAAATCAATGAACTTTGGCTTCAAAAATTCCTTGCATGGTGTCATATCAAACTTGAAATTTTTAAACCACTTCTCCTGTCCCCTTGGAATTTCAGTGACTGCAGATATAACCTCTGGAGAGATTGGTAATTCGAGCACCCCAACTTTTGAATTCAATCCTGTGAAATTTAAAGCAAATTCCCTGGTAACTTGCATATGGCCTCCTTGAAGTTTCTCACAAAACCTCCAACAGCCAACCTGTTTGAAGGCTCGTTCAGCTTCATTGTTCTTTACGATAATATCTAAGCCTTCAAGTTCATTCCTGAGACACCTGCCTGACCTATGATCTTTCCTTTCTGTAGACCCCTCCATGGAATTCCTGCAAAATGAAGATTAAAGAAGCTTGCACCATCTTAATCTCGATCACTGCTTCGCTTGAAATGGATAAGGAAAACTGCCTCGCTTGATGTTCAAAGAATTCAAATTAAACACCTACCAATTTGCTCCTCATGCATGAAACCAAACATAATCATGACTGTGAATACTTGGCTCCTTTTTGAAACTTGCAACCTGAGCGTACCAAGACACCTAACGACTCTAGTGATGAGAATAAGTGGTTGAATGTGATAGGCAAAGTGTATGGGTTGACAATTGATGATGTAAAAATAACGGATTTTGATAGATTTGACAGCTGGATGAGATTTTCTACGGATCTGCACGAATCCCCAATGTTATGTAACCAGCTCAAGAAAAAGATAGAAAATATAGATCAACGCCTTAGAATTCAGCCTCTTCGAGGGGGCAACCTCCTTTACATTACATAAATGAACAATTCTTGGATGATACAAATGAAAAGACCTCCTTTCTATAT
>APFE030901260.1:163513-185364 GCA_000404065.3 Pinus taeda | reverse complement strand
AATAATAACAATAGTGGGCTTCTATGGGGCACAATAGTAACAATATGGGCACTACATGGGTACATCAATATAATAAGTGGGTTGTACTAATAACAATAAGGAGTTACACTAGTAGTATAGGGGCCTAACATGCCCCTCTCCTTCAAAAACCATTGTCCTCAATGCTTGAGTAGTTCTTGATGCTTCTGTATAAAATTCTTGTCCTCCCATGTGGAATATTCAATGGGTACATTCTTCCACTTGATGAGATACTCTGAAATTGATCGATTCCGTAGCTGTCGGGTTCTTGCTTCTGTGACTGCTCCAGGTTCCAATATAATTTTTCCTTCCTCTTCAATTTCTGGCAATATTTTTTGAATTGGGATCTTTTGCAAATTTTGAATAAGTGGCCATACTTCTTTGTACTTCTTCCATTCATCCCTTGCTTCGTTGATCCAATCTGTTTGGATAATAGAAATAGCACAAAACAATGCTTCCACATCCTCATCCTTGAAGAGTCTTCCCATTCGGTAAGGTCGCCATTTTTTAAGTGCATGTAGTATTGCCAACATTGCCTTCTCATAAGTAGCTTGCTTGAGATGTAGCAGTAAAAATACCCAATCACCTACATCAAAACATTTTTCACTACGATGTTGATCTACCTATTGTTTTGTTTGATTTTTCACTGAAGTGGAATTATCCTTTAAAAGTTGGAGAATTTGTTGTTGATGCTTGATGTGATCTTTCACTGCTTGAACCTTTTTCTTCTTGATATCTCCTTCTATCTCTAGAGTTTGAGGAGTGGTAATTTCTTCCAATCCTTTACAAGATATGGTCGGATTCATTTCTTGATGCTCGATGTGATCTTTCACTTGTTAAACATTTTTCTTCTTGATATGTCCTTCTATCTTGATAGTTTGAGGAGTGGTAATTTCGACCAATGAATTACAAGATATGGTTGGATTCATTTCTTCTTTCTCGATGTGATCTTTCACTTCTTGCACCTTATTATTCTTTATATGTCCTTCTATCTTGAGAGTTTGAGGAGTGGTAATTCTTGCCAATGCTCTACAAGATATGGTTTGATTCATTTCTTCTTTCTCTAGGGTGGGGTCTTGGTGTATATCCTCTTCTTTTGTTGTTTCTTGATCCTTTTCTTCCTCCTCTTCATATTCTATGTAAAATAATTTCTTCTCAGCACACTTATGACCTTTAGTGCATTTGCTATCACAATTGTAACAAAGCCCTTTTTCTCTTTTTTCTTCCAATTTTTGTGGTGTAACCCTTGCAGGTTGTGGAAGGCTAGGAGAAACAACACTTCCATCTTTATAGTTGTGAAGGGTATGCTTCCTGGTTTCCATAATTTTGCTTTCCACTATGTCACAAAGCCCTTTTACTCCTTCCAATTGTTCTGGTGTTGCTCCAAAGAAGGTGTTGCTCTTTATATCCTCATAATGTGCTATCATTTCCTCTGTGAAAATTGACCACGTAACAAGGTGTTTACGAGAACAAAGCCCTTCATACCATAAAAATTGATCCGGTTCTAAATATGAAGATGCAATACATACCTTTTGTAACAATGGTACACCATGTAGATCAAAATATTCCTGCATCTGAAGTATCCAATTTACCGGATCCTTGCCATTAAACTTCCTCATCTTGCTTTTTTTATTTTATTTTAGGAGCCCGATCTTGAAATGATGGTAACTCTGTACTTTTGGATCTTTAAGTTATGAAATTGCGATCTGTAGTAGCTCTCTGCGTCCTCTTTCCAATGCCACTAGTATGATCCAAATTGGATTCTCCAATGAAGAGTTATGTGAAATCTCCCATAGTGACCTGATTATAGACTAGTTCAGTAGAGTGAACTTGTATGACATGCCACGAGTCACTATTTTGACCTTTAGCTCTGAAAAATATATAAAAGAAACTACAGTTCGGCCTCTCTTTGCACCTTCTTATGAAATTTCAATCCGATGCTCATAGAAAAAGTTATGACGATTTTCCCCAGGTCACCTGTTTGGAATGTAATTCAGGAGTCTGCAAAAAGACCAACTTCCTCAGATCATATCTCTGCAAATATAGTGCAAAAAGCTCTGACATTCGGACCCGAGATTTAGCGCGATGTATTCTCAAATGGGTTTTTTTTTCAACTTCTGAAATGTCACAGAAAAAAGTTCTAGCGAAAATGCCACGATGACCTGTTTGGAGCAGCGAAACCCTAGAATCCAAAGCTTTGATACCAAATGTTATGTAACCAGCTCAAGAAAAAGATAGAAAATATAGATCAACGCCTTAGAATTCAGCCTCTTCGAGGGGGAAACCTCCTTTACATTACATAAATGAACAATTCTTGGATGATACAAATGAAAAGACCTCCTTTCTATATATAGGAGTCTAAGGGCTCATAACATAATCACAGCCGACATAACAATAATAATGTAAGGGCACAATAATAACAATAGTGGGCTTCTATGGGGCACAATAGTAACAATATGGGCACTAAATGGGTACATCAATATAATAAGTGGGTTGTACTAATAACAATAAGGGGTTACACTAGTAGTATAGGGGCCTAACACCCGATTTCGTAGCACAACCAGTGCAAATTCTGGGTTTTGCGCTACGAAAACACCTAGAATGGGTTTTGCACTACGAAAACTCCTAGACAGTTTCGTAGCGCATAAGAACTTTGAAACAAGATTGACATATGGAACTTATGTGTGTTGTGGGACCAATGATAGGTAAGAACAATATTGTTGACCATATTTAACAAAGGGAACAAGACTCTATCCTATGTTTTAGACTCCTTAAATAAAACAATAAAAATGACTTGACCAAGACTGAATTACAACTTTGAAACCATACAAGTTGTCCAAATTTTTTTGAAACTTTTTCAGGGATAATAGATGGTATGAATCATTTGAGAGGACAAGAAATGATTCCCATAGTGAATTGTTTTCTATAGATCCCTCAAAGATCCTACCAGAGGATAAGGAGCCTTATGTTCTACCAATTCATTATGAACTGATATTTCTTTAACTTAAAGAAGAAGCGGTTGTGATCAATAATCAATTAATACATTGTTTATTGTGAATATATACATGTGTTTATTAATCAATCAAATTGTTATAACATACATATAATGTATGTATGTACTCATTTATGTGCAATTATTTTTCTATGAAGATATTCTAGACGTGAAATGGATATTTGTCATACATTATTATCCAACATTAGGTGATGCAGGAGCATTCAGCTCAACATTCTCATTGTATTCTAGTAAACATAGGGGGTCTTGTGTTTCAAGGAAGTTGATTTCCTAAGGATTGAATTAATGTAATTATTTAATGTTTTGAGTGATTTTAATGAGAATAGGAATTAATTGAATATTGTGAGGCATATTTGTAAATGTTCTCGAATGTAGGAGAACATGAGAGATTTAGGATAGTTGAGTGATGAGAGGATTGAAAATTGATTGTAAAATCCAGATTAGGAATTAGTTCATGATTTTGTGGATTTGAGAGAATCCTTAAGGATGAGAAAGAGATTTTAGGATTTTGTTGAGAAGCTTATGGATCTAAACCAGGAATTGGTTTTTAGAATCCCTTTTTGCATAAATGTAAGCCTAAAAGGCATAGACAGGGGTAGACAAAGACACAGAGGAAGAGAGAGAGTTTGACATTTAGCTAGTGTTTGTAAGCCTACAGTGATATAATGAACAGAGGCCAATAAAATTAGAAGATCATGCCAAGGAGAGATAGAGAGTCTTATTATGTAATTGATTGTATGTATGTATGTATGTATATATATATATATATATATATATATATATATATATATATATATATATATATATATATAATATATATTATATATATATGCACAGAGATTCAAATTCCAATCTGTATAAGTGCGTTGTAAAATATTGAATGATGAATGAATGAATTAGCATATTCTGTGTAATAGAGAGTTGCAAGCAAAGTTCGGCGATTACACAAAGAAATACATGAATAGGAGGTTCATAATGGATCATTGAATCCATTAGAGGGATCAAAGTCCTAACTCAGGAGGAATCACGCAGTAAAATACCAGAAAGGCCGAAATGTCGAAGAAAACCCAACATCACAAAAACGTTGAACAAACAATGTAAAACATAAGTAAACATAGTAGCGGAGGAGTAAAGTGTCAATGCACAGCAACCGTTAGATCTCATAGATCAACGACTAGGATTAAATCACAGAGAGTGGAACATCGGGATCGCATCAAAATCTTTCAAACGGAGGAAGTGATTGCGACATGTGATATGTAGCCGGACCCAAAAATTATCAAATGTAACCTGTAACCCCATCGGGTCTGTAATTCATGTCAGATCAGAACTTTAAGAGGAAGAGGTCAAGTGCGAAGGATCAAACGATAGCCGATAGTGATAGTGATAAGTGCTGATCGGAGATCGGACAGATTGAAAATCAGAGGTCGGAGGAGGAGTAGCGCAGCGGAAGGATTGATATGGAAGGGTACACCCGATGATATATGAATGTGGGTGTATAGTTTTTGAGATCCGCTTATGTGGTTCGGAGTGGAGTTTCAATGTTTTTCCTTTGTATTCTGTTAAAGTGTTGTGCTGAGTCTTTTAAGGCTTAAGCGTTATTTAAACGCTTCTAATAGTCACATATCGAAGTCGGAGGGTTGATAAGAGCATATATGTGGTATGACCATGGCAAACTGCTATGAGCGACTGCGATAAAGGAAAGTCTTGGGGAATGTGCAAAGGCTTATGAAAAGTGGATAAATGTATGATTTATGTGGTTTTATGCGATATCTATTATAAAGGGTTTATAATAGTATTAAAGTGCCGATAACGATTTGTGGGTTAAGCCTATGTATGACCCAAAGTTTAATAATGGTTTAGGGGGTTGGCTTATACATGCGAGCATAAGGATTTACAAAGATTTATGAGGGGTGATCGAGTCATAATAGAAAAGAGGGGTTTAATAAATACTGGGCTATTGTAATGAATTGATTCTGCTTGAATTCTAATTAAAGGGGCCATAAAACATTGTTTATTTATAATGAACCTTTGACCGAATGGTCGTATAAATTCTTGGGTAGGAAATGGTTTATGCATAGGTTGATGCATACTGTGGGTATAGGAGGGGTAACCCTGCGTCATTTGGTATCAGAGTAGAACAAAGAAATTATGTGTGAAAGTCTCTTTGGAAGAATTTACAATAGAAATATTTGGAAAAATGTGTATGCAGGCAAGGGAGATTAGATTCTAATATGACAGGGAAGCAACTAGAATAAATCTGGGAGATTGTTAAGTTCTTAGAGGTAGGTGAGTAAGAATTAAGAAGAGACTGCAGAAACATAAAGAATCTACAACGAAGTTTTATTCACTCAGATGTGAAGAGTGCGTGGAGAAACCATGCATGTATTGTTTTATTTAACTTTGATTTGAGTTTTGCTGGATAAAGAAATATATTGAAGATTGATAGTTGTAGCTAATGAAGTATCTCAACAAAAGAAGATTAAATCTTAAGAAGCAGTAATTAAAGAAACTGTTAAGGATTTCTGAGTGGGAAAGAAAACTTAGTAAAAGAGAAATTGTTGTTGATAGCTAAGCTTTGCCAAGATAAAACTGAAATATTGGAAGAAAGAATCAGACTCTAAATCTGATTGACTGTGGCTAAATATTGAGAATTTGTGCATTGGAAGCATGAAGATCTGCTGAAATAGATTTGCAGAAATGGTGAGATCCTGAAGGTAGGTGAAGGTATGCAAATTTGTCTAATGATTAGTAGATATTAAATGAATGAAGTTTTAGAGCAGGATTACAGTAGTTAAACTGTAAGATGGATGTTTGCAAGTTCTTGAAGTAATAGAGTTTGAAGATATAACTGAAGGCTAGTGGAAAGAACAGTCCATTCAAAAGTGCAGGTGAATGGGAGGACAAGATCAGACAGAGATCTTAAAGGTGAGGTGATATGTTCTTATTTTAATTTGAATTGAAGACTGGAGAGTTGTGGTCTTTATATTGATGCACAGGTAGCAATAGAGGAAGGTGAGAAGATTGCACCAACTTAGAGCGAGGAGTGCTCAATTGGTTGCAAAGGAAAGAACCAGAGAAATGCCAACAGACTGAGCTCAGAGGAGAGAAGCTTGGTGAGGCATATGTAGCAAGAAGGAGACTTGTTATTGCAGGGGTATTGTTGCAGCTCACAAAGATAATTCCATAGAGGATGTGGTAGAATTGCTAATAGATAAAGGAAGCTGGTAGGAATTTCTAAGTGAAAGCAAGAATGTGGTAGAACCTTAAGGAATTCCAATAGATATTGGACAAAGAGGATAGTTGTGTTCTTGGAAAGTATAGATGAGTTGAATCCTAGAAGGAGCAAGGAGAAGTGTTCAAAGGAGGTTCCAGAGATATAGAACCAATTTCCTGCCAAAAGGTCGAGTACAGAGGAGAGCTTGGTGAGATAAGTGGCAGTAGGGCAGACTTGCTATTGTAGAGGCTTTAGTGCAGCTCGTAGTGAGTGAGTGAGGAACTCATAGAGATGGAAAGGATGATGACTAGTGACAGTCATAACAGAGATTCTGAAAGAGATCACAGCAGAGGACAAAAGGAGAAGGATGCCAAGACAAATGGCATGAGAATGAGTGATGAAGAATATGATAGAGAAATGGTTGAGATATCAGTTCAGCTTGAAGTATTAATGGAAATGTTGCAGAGAAATGAAATGGACCAGAAATATGGTTATGTCATGAGAAAGAAAGTAAAGTGGCAGAGGCTACAAGAGAAGAGGAATCAGCAAGTGAATATGCAGTTCATGAAGGAGCTGAGGGAACTTGAACAACTTTTAGATGCCAGATTGGAGACATAAAAGTTTGAAAGAGTTGAGCTACAACAAAAGGGAGATGTTGAAGAAGATGTTGAAGTTTCGATATATGAACCAGAACATGGACCATTACTTTTTAAAAGTGATGAAGAGTTAGAGGAGTTGGATCATATGAATGATTCAAAGCATGGAGAAGACTTGATGACTAAAGCATCAAATAAGACCGAAAGGTCTTTTATTTTTAAAATTAATGATTTGTGTATGATTGCAGGTTTTGAAGAAGATAGGAAATCTTTTAAAGTTGTCAAAAATGTGGAAGAAAACCTTCCAGAAGGTGAAATTTTTGAAGCAAAATATGACAAGGAGACTGGAAAAGAATCAGTTCGCTACAGTGGAAAAGTGCTGGAAGACATGATTGAAATAAATGATGAGAAGGAGAGACTAGCTGATAGCCTCAAGAGTTCTTTGATTTTGAATCAGCATACTGATATGATGACAAAAGAAGAGAGATCAGAGCAGCATACTGAAGTGTTGCCAAAGAAAGAAGAGGTACAAAGGCATTATATTTTTTATTTTGATGATTATCTTATGAGTGCAGATTTTGTTGCAGAAACTGGAACATATTTGGCACAGGTGGACAGCCAAATGAAAGAAGAAGAGGAAGAACATCTACTGAAGGATGTTAATAAAGATTTAGCAGAGGAAGAAGGACCATGTGATGATGGGTCAATAGCAAATGATGAAATGGGAGATTTTGTAAAATTTCCAAAGTTTACTCCAAGTAAAATCATTAAGTTATATAAAGAATTAGACTTTCAAAGGAGGAAGTTAGAAGAGCAGAGGATAAGTGTTCAGGATAAATTGCTGAAGAAGGATGACAAAGAAGTTGACAGGTGCAGAAAACAGAAGCAGGAAATTGTTCTAAAAGACAATATAGCAGCAGCTTAAAAGGTGCAAGATAACAGTAAAGAAGAAGGTAAGGATGAAAAGGAGGCGATCAGAATAGGTGAAGAACCAGCAAGAATGAGAGTTTAACAATCAAGAGTTGAAGACAATAAGCAGACAGAGGATATACTGGACAGAGAGATTGAACTAATAAGAAGGTTAATGATGAAAGTGTCTCAGAAGAAGATAATAGCAAGAAAGGAGAGGAGTGAAAACAAGAGGAAGACAATAGTAGACCATGAGAGCAAGGCAAGTGGAGCATTGCAGCATAAGGTATGGAGAATTGGAGGACAACAACAGACAACAACAACAATAGAACAATGGACAAGCAAAGACAGGCTACAAAATAAAGTTTGGGATCCAGGAGGAATTAATTATCCAAACTTATGACTAGGAGGTCATAAATTTTCTTACTTGGGGAGTCTGATGCGGGAGCATTCAGCTCAACATTCTCATTGTATTCTAGTAGACATAGGGGTTCTTGTGTTTCAAGGAAGTTGATTTCCTAAGTATTGAATTAATGTAATTATTTAATGTTTTGAGTGATTTTAATGAGAATAGGAATTAATTGAATATTGTGAGGCATATTTGTAAATGTTCTTGAATGTAGGAGAACATGAGAGATTTAGGATAGTTGAGTGATGAGAGGATTGAGAATTGATTGTAAAATCCAGATTAGGAATTAGTTCATGATTTTGTGGATTTGAGAGAATCCTTAGGGATGAGAAAGAGATTTTAGGATTTCGTTGAGAAGTTTATGGATCTAAACCAGGAATTGGTTTTTAGAATCCATTTTTGTATAAATGTAAGCCTAAAAGTCATAGCCAGGGGTAGACAGAGACATAGACAGAGAGAGTTAGACATTTAGCTAGTGTTTGCAAGCCCATGGGCAGATAATGAACATAGGCCATTAAATTAGAAGATCAGGTCAAGGAGAGACATAGAGTCTTATTATGTAAGTGATTGTTGATATATATATGCACAGAGATTCAAATTCCAATTTGTATAAGTGTGTTTTTGAATATTGAATGATGAATGAATGAATTAGCATATTCTGTGTAACAGAGAGTTGCAGGCGAAGTTCGACGATTACACAGATAAATACATGAAGAGGAGGTTCATAATGGATCGTTGAATCCATTAGAGGGATCAAAGTCCTAACTTAGGAGGAATCGCACAGTAAAACAATAGAAAGTTCGAAACCCCAAAGAAAACCCAACATCACAGAAATGCTGAAGAAACAACGTAAAACATAAGTAAACAGAGTAGCAGAGGAGTAAGTGTCAATGCACAGCAACCATTAGATCTCATAGATCAACGACCAGGATTAAATCGCAAAGAGTGGAACATTGGGTTCACATCACAATCTTTCAAAGGGAGGAAGCGATTGCGACATGCGATATGTAGCCAGACCCGAAACTTATCAAATGTAACCTATAACCCCATCGGGTCTATAAGTCATGTCAGATCGAAACTTTAAGAGGAAGAGGTCAAGTGAGAAGGATCAAGCGATAGCCAATAAGTATTGATCGGAGATTAGGCAGATCGGCGATCGGAGATCGGAGGAGGAGTAGCACAATGGAAGGATTGATATGGAAGGGCGTATCCGATGATATATGAATGTAGGTGTATAGTTCTTGAGATCCACATATGTGGTTCGGAGCAGAGTTTCAATGTAATTCCTTTGTATTATGTTAAAGTGCTATGTCGAGTCTTTTAAGGCTTAAGCATTATTTAAACGCTTCTGATAGTCACATATCGAAGTCAAAGGGGTGACAAGAGCATATATGTGGTATGACCATGGCAAACTGTGATGAGAGATTGTGATAAAGGAAAGTCTTGGGGAATGCGTAAAGGCTTATGAAAAGCGGAAAAAGGTATGATTTATGTGGTTTTATGTCATATCTATTATAAAGGTTTTATAATAGTATTAAAGCGTCGATAACGATTTGTGGTTTAAGCCTATGTATGACCCAAAGTTTAATAATGGTTTACGAGGTTGGCTTATATATGCGAGCATAAGGATTTACAAAGATTTATGAGGGGTGATCGAGTCTCGATAGAAAATATGGGTTTAATAAAGACTGGGCTATTGTAATGAGTTGATTCTGCATGAGTTCTAATTAAAGGGGCCATAAAACATTGTTTATTTATAATGAACCTTTGACCGAATGGTCATATAAATTCCTGGGCAGGAAATGGTTTATGTATAGGTTGATGCATACTATGGGTAAAGCAGGGGTAACCCTACATCTTTAGGACATGTATTTGATGATGCATTAGTGGATACTGAGAAAAAAAATTATGACCAATAAAATGAGAGAGAAGGATTAGATAACATCAAATAAATTTAAATTCATGATGATGCTGAAGATGGTTATGTTCAAGCACAAGACGACAATAATATAGAGTTAGATAATGTTATGGAAGACAACAATATGGATGGTATATAAAATGATGATCCAAATACATCTGGAAGAAATATGGATGGTCTACAGGCAGATTTCAATGATGATGAAGATGATGCATGTCAAGATGAGGATTATGATAATATTAACTACTTGAAATAATATATGAACATTTACAATGATACATTAGATGACATTGTTTCACACAATGATGTTAATGACCAAGACTCCTAAATTTTCAGAATTATTTGTAATCCATGTTTAAAAAATGATGATTCTTATGGCCTAAAATTTGAAATACTTCAATATTTTTTGTGTCAATACAAATTAACTATTGCAATATCATTAAGTGTTCAAGATATGGTATGAATTGTTGGCAAAAAAAATAGGATTTATTGAATGCTTCTTCCATTCATTTTGTATAAACATATGTTCATGAAGACATAAAAGTTAATAAAATATTAATGCATGTATCTCACAATCATTTGAATAAGCAACTTTGTTAGCTTCATTATTTTTATATTGTTTGAATTTTAATGTTGGCCAACATAATTTTTTATTATGTTTTTATTAAGAACTAAACATAAACTAATTAAACAAAATAAAAGATTTTAATCACCCAAAATTAGATGAAAATTTAATAAATTGGAGCTCAATTTTGGTATCCTATTTCATAACAAAACACGAATATTCAATATCAATAATGTCTTTTAAATTAACCTATATAACAATCCAAATCAATCTTAATTAAAAAAATGTTAAAATGTACATCACATACTTTAAAATACACTTTATAATAAGGAAATAATTATAAATTTACAAAAATGCTAGTCCATGTAGTTTATGTCACCCCTTACTCCTATTACCACTAGCCACTAACCCTTAAATATCTTAACCATTATCACCCCCAATTTATATTCTATATATTTTCTAACTGCTAACCCCTAATTCTTATATTCCTAATCGCTAACCCATAACCCTTGACATGTATAATATTTATCCATTATAAGACTTATCTCAAAACACTTAACCATTTTAATCCCTCATTAGTGACACATGTATCTCATAACACTTAATCCCTTATCTTTCTTAATTTGTAACCTTGAATCCCTAACCATTATGTCCTCTAATGTCCTCATGACATCCAACCCTTATCACCTTAGACCATGTAACATATAACATCTTCAATCCCTAATCTATATAAAATATAACCTCTACTAAATAAAACCTACACTTATTAATATTATATCCCATAACCCATATAATATTTAACTCTTGTAACTCCCAAACCATAACCATTATCATTAATATTCATTAACCCATGTAAGTTGCCTTCATAGCTAGTAACCTTAACAACCCCAAACATATAACACCTAGCCCCTATATAAATACTAATTAACCGCTCAAATTTACTAACCCTTAATTAAACATAATCTTTAAACAATAACTTGTTTATGCATAAACCCCCTTGCCATTAACTTATGTAACCCATAAAATCTATAACTACTCACCCCCAATTTGTAACACTTAATCACTATAATTCCCAATAACTTATATGTGTCATATTTAATGCTTATTATTTATAATCATCAAACTTTAAAACCCCTATGACCCTTAATACCCATCCAATTATTATAAGACCCAATAAACCATATCTTTAATAAACCAAATCCATGTAGCTTTGGTGCTTATCTTCCAACTAGTATAACCTATGACCCCCATAACCCTTAAACCCCAATCCTGAATGATCCTAATTACAAAATACCTTAACTTATAAAAAGCTTAACCCATAAACATTTATCCCCACACTTATAAAATATCTAACCTTTAGCCCTTAATTTTTATAATCTCTTATCCATATATATCATGCCTAAATAACCCTTATTTCCCTTAATCCCTAAAAGGAAACCAAACTGGAATCTAAAAAGATAAATTGGATGTTAAACACAATGGAAATGAAAACCATGATGATGGCGATGATGATGATAATGATGTCCCTGAGCTTTAAAACCCTCTTCTACCGTAAATTCATGTGCCTAGTCTAACCATGTCAAATTTCGATGCATACAAGAAAAATTTCAAGAAATTTCAATGTTGGCCCCATTCACTGCTTGCCAACCGATGTTGGTGGATGAAATTGATGATGGGCATGTTCAAATATTTTCCATGACATTTCACGAGAGTTTTGAAAAAGATTCCATAGATGGGAATGAGGAATGATGACAATGAGACTGCATGATGAATTCTGATGCAAACATTGATGATCTTAAATATTATACAGGGATGCAAGGAATCCTTGAGTCTTGAAACCCTCGCATACCATCAAGGCATGTACCTAGTCTAACCATGTTAAATTTTGACACATACAGGTACAATTTGAAGAAATTTCAATGTTGACCCCATTCACTACTCATTGTACAATGTCAGTGGATGACATTGGCGATGGGCATGTTGGAAGACATTCCATGAAATTTCAAGACAGCTTCGACAAAGATTCCATCTATGGGAATGATGAATTATGGAAATGATACTACATGATGAACGTTGATTCAAATGTGGACAAGATCAAAGATTATGT
The DNA here is from genome assembly GCA_000404065.3 of Pinus taeda. Taxonomy (NCBI): domain Eukaryota; kingdom Viridiplantae; phylum Streptophyta; class Pinopsida; order Pinales; family Pinaceae; genus Pinus; species Pinus taeda. Next base: position 172,615 of record APFE030901260.1, on the reverse strand, counting down.
GGGGACATAAAGCATTCTTGAGTTTTGAAACCCTCACATAATATCAAGGCATGTGTCTAGTCTAACCATGTCAAATTTCGACGTATACAAGAATAGTTTGAAAAAAAAACAATGTTGGCCCCCATTCACTACTCATTAGGCAGCATTGCGAGATGACATTGGTGATGGGAATGTTGGAAGATGTTCCATTACATTTCAAGAGATTTTTGACAAATATTCCATAGATGGGAATGATGAAAATGAGACTCATGATGAACGTTCATGAAAACATTGACAACCTCAAAGATTATGTGGGGATGTTATGCATCCTTGTGTCTTGAAACCCTCACATATCATCAAGGCATGTGCCTAGTCTAACCATGTCAAATTTCAATGCATTTAGGAATAGTTTGAAGAAATTTCAATGTTGGACCCATTCACTACTCACTCTGTGGTGTTAGTGGATGACATCGGTGATGGGCGTGTTGGAAGACATTCCATGAAATTTCAAGAGAGTTTAGAGAATGATTTCATAGATGGGAATTAGGAATGCTAACAATGAGACTCCATAATGAACATTTACACAAACATGGATGATCTCAAATATTATGCAAGGACATCATGCATCCTTGAGTCTTGAAACCCTCGTGTATCGTCAAGGCATGTGTCTACTCTAACCATGTAAAATTTCAACGCATATAGGAACATTTTGAAGAAATTTCATTATTGACCTCATTCACTGCTCACCATGCAGTGTCGATGGATGAAATTGGTGATGGGCACATTGGAAGATATTCCATCATATCTCAAGAGATTTTCTACAAAGATTCCATAGATGGGAACGATAAATGATGACAATGAGACTGCATGATGAATGTTGATTTATGCATGGATGATCTCAAATATTATGCAGGGACATCAAGCATCCTTGAGTCTTGAAAACCTCACATGTTGTTAAGGCATGTATCTAGTCTAACCATGTCAAATTTTTATGCATACAATAATAGTTTGAAGAAATTTAAATGTTGGCCCCATTGACTTCTCATCGTGTAGCATTGGTGGATGACATTAGTGATGGGTGTGTTGGAATATGCTCCATGACATTTCAAGAGAGTTCTAATAAATCCCCAAATCTTCCAACTCCTGAGCTTGGACTAACCTTTAAATCCTTAATCCATAATCCCTAAAGTACCCTTAATCCTTCAACCCTAGTTAATCACTAATCCCTTAATGAAAAATCCATAAATCTGCTAACCCTTAATCCATCAACCCTTAAAAATGTAAGCCCTAGTCCATAAACCCTTATGCCTTAAGCACTTAAACATTAATCCATTAAGCTGTAATCCCTAAGCTATTAACCATTAAACTACCTAACCCATAAGCATCAAATCCCTTAGCTCTTGACCTTTAATACCTTAAAACCTAGCCCCTAATCCCTTAACCCTTAATCCCTATACCCCAAATCCCTAATTCCCATAATCCTCAAAGCCCCTTTCCATTGAAGCCCTAACAACTCAATTAATTAACTATTTAGGAACATCCGGTGCTAAATCTAGTACTAAATCCAATAGTAAAAAGAGAGCTAACTAAGGCACTAATTTAGGTGCTAAAAGGGGAGCTAAATATGGCACTATTATTGACACTATTTTTGGTTCATTATTTATATGGATATTAGCACCTAATTTAGTGCCTAAATATTTTGGTCGAAGCAAACAATGCCAAAATTAACACCATCCTGATAAATAGCATTGACATTTTCAAAAAATTAAAGAAAAATACACTAAAATAGTCCTTAGAGGAAAAAAATGGAGCAATAAAGGGAGATAATCGCAAGGATTTGTTGTAGTGAATTAAATGGAATTTTTTCATAATTGAGAACCTAGATGAATTTCAATCATGCAAATTCCAATTTAATCAGTTATATAGGAGTATTTTCTCATATGCTTCCTTGAAAACTTCCTAGCATTGGAGAACTATCATGCCTTGGGTTATCACCTTACATGAATTTCCTATATAATTCTTAATGGATATTAAAGTTTTTTCATCTAAAAGGATCAAGGGGAGATATAATATCCTCTTCCATATAAACACATACATTGGGACACTAATTTTTGGATCAAATTTAATCGACTATTGATTTAGCCACATTATGTAAGGTCCTAGTAAGGAAATTACACTATGAAATATGATATATTTAAGTTATTTTTGCTTAAACAAGTAGGCATATAAAGTGAATCGCTAGAAGAAACTATATATTTTTCCTTTATGAGAGCGACTTGGTTCTTAAGTAATAAATCTTCTAAGAAATAGGTGATTTTCTGAAGTCCATTGAATTGCCCAATGAAAGTCCATTTAGAGAATTGAATAGCCTTCAGCATTGATACTTCTTCAAGGAGTGTTTTTTCTAACTACTTCACAAAGTGTCATGGGGATTTTTTCAAAGGAGGTTTCCTTATATATTGTAGCATCTATTATGGCCTACAAATCTAAGGATTATATGAGAAGGATTGAGATGGGCATGATCTAAGGTTTATCTCTTACCCCAAAACCACCATGAGAGTATGATCTAGTGCATGTAATCAAACCCTAAGAGAGGAGTCTCGACAAAATATGTCCATAGAATTAACATGAAATTATAGAAGATATTTATTTTTAACCTCACATCTATATGGTCATACCATAAAAACAAGATAATATATAGAGATGTTATAATCCTTTTAAAAAGTTTAACAAAAAAGTTTTTTACTCACTAATCCTCAAAATTGCATGTATTGTAAATTCGATTTTATTTTCTTCGTATTCTTTATAATGTTATATTGACTTTATTAAATGTTAGTGGAGGTAAACATTTTATTCTCATCACACAAGTACTATAAGAGATATAATGATAATATATTGTTTTATTTTGTTCCTTAAAAGAAAATTGACATATCCCTACCAAGCCTAGCTTGTATGTTTTCAACATTATAATCTTTTTTACAATGTTTTTCTTCTATAAAAACGTCAATATTCACAAGGATCATTAAAGTCAAACCTGTGATTGATTTAAAATTTATTCCTCAATGAATGAATATGTCCAATGCCTTAAAAAATCTCATGTTTTTATTTTTCTCTATGAGCATCTTGAAGTAGTTAACACCAATACTCCATGACCATTTCACTTAAATTAGAATAATTGTTAATAATTCAAGGCTCAAATTTGCAAAAATGTTGCTTTTATATTATTAGATGAACATTTATATGTTGATAAATTCATGGGACAATTTTTATAAGAATATTTGCATTCTTTCCATTTCAAAATTTACGTTATCAATATTTGCAAGTTTATTAGCAAAAGGATTCGAATGAAAATCTAATAAAAAATTTAGATTGTATAGGCTAATTTTTCATAGAAGTGTGATGTTAACGAAAGAAGACTTTTATAAACGATCTAGATCCTCTCAGCTACCATAATTAACTAAGATAAATTACTTCTGTGATGTTAGCATAATTGCATGTGAAAGAGTATGAAAAAACACATGTACATACTTTAAAGAAGAGGAAACATAAAGGAAACCATAAAATCAAAAAACACTCACAAGTTGATAACAGAGTTCAACCAGTGTGGGTTACGTCTCTGAGCCCAGTGTCAAGAATGGAGAGGCAACTCCATTAATTGCTGTAAGAAGATGATGAGCGCATGATATAATCTTTGTCAATACAAGGATGAACCCCTTATTTAGAGTGGCATGTCTCTCCATGAGGCGTTCTCTTATAATAACTCTCACTCATAAAATCTCTCCTTGGGCATGACAAAGAAACAATCTCTCAAATAAAGTGGGATATAATGATCCTCTCAAAAAGTGGCATACATGGATCTCAAATACAAATCATCATCTCAACCAAAATTAAATAAACACATGGAAATAATGCACCTTATACCTCCAAGCCTAGGGATGTCCTGAAAATAGGCTACTCAAATGAAGAAATAGCATGAACCCTTGTGTTCCCTGTGAAAAATCATGAAATCTGAGTATAAACTTGATCCCTTTCTTTCTCGGTCAAATCTGGGCTCCTTGGGAATCTCAAAGATTCCTCAAAGATTCTCTTATGTGGACTAACTGAAACTCAGTTGCTCAAACAAATAAACTGAACACACCATCATGTTCCTTGTGAAAAAATAAGAAAATGAGTATAAAGTCGATCTAGTTATGAAACTATCAATTTCAGGCCTCCATGGAGTCTTTTAGATTCCATGCAGATTACTTCATCAAGGTTCCACCTTCATGGTTCTATCATCAATATCTTGTCTATCAAAAATCCACTACTCAGATCAAAAAATCGTCTGCACCATCGAACTCCTATCGGAATTCTGAGTAATTTTAGTATAAATTTGGCATATTTCTAACACTGCCAAAATTTGGCCCCGAGGGAATCTTTCAGATTCCTTTCATATTCCCTGCATTAGGGTTCCATATCCTCGTTTTGCATTCCTTCTCAAGGTTCCTCTGTCTTGGTTTTCTTGATGGATCCCATGGCCCTATCATAGTTCTACCTGTCCCTGTCAAATGGCAAAGAGAATCCTTAACTAAAGGTTGTCGGTGGACCTACCAATGTCTCCCTGGTTAGCGAATTAGTGGCTATGCATAAATAGGAGGGCAGAGGTCTCAGGGTGTTGGATTAATTGGTCATGTCCTAGGTTCAGCATTAACTATGCTAACCAACAAAACCCTAAACTACTGGCCCTTTCAGCAAGAACCCACATAACGCTGGTTGCAGTCTCACCCAAAGCAGTATTGGGGGATGCTAGAACTAGGTTTCTGCATCCAGAGGCCTGTGTGATGGTTTCCTGACGTTCTACTGCTCAGATATATCCTCGCGTAGCTTTATCCCTTCTGAATAGACAACTACCTCAAATCTAACTAAATGATGTCCAGATCTTTGCGAAGGTAATTAGTTGTACTTACTATGCACAAAGATTATACTCTACCAGGTTCACACAGTAAATAAGCATTCATTCACATAAAACACATTACATAGCGAAGGTATATAAACTTAGCAGAAGTAAATAAAAGGACATAGATGCATCATTTTCGGCCCAAAACAATGTTTATTAAGTGTAAGAATTTATATATAGACTCTTTATCCCTGCGCACTCAGCTGCAGGGGCCCATGTACTCAGCTTACAAACTTACCAAGGTCTCCGTGCACTCAGCTACAGAGGCCTTCCCCTTTCTTCTAAGTACAGGAAATAGACGTTTCCTACCTTAGCACCTTGCTCTTACAATGATTCTTCAAGTTCAGTTCTCTTCTAAGACTCACTATGACTCAACTTTATATAGCCTTTGCTTTACAATACCATGTTCCGCAGACCATGGGTGGGTCTCAAAACAACTCTATCACCTACCCAACTAAGAGATTAAAGCCCCTTTGACTCCTACTAGCTTCATGCTCTGCTTCCACATTTCTTGGAGAATTTACATTCGATACAAAAGATAATACAAAATTGACTCAAGACTTAACAAAATTGACCCCAGGGACCCCATCCCAATAGGCCCCCAACACAAATTTGGTGGCTCACCCTCAAGTCATTCAATTGGTGCCTCTATCTTGTTCTGGAGGTCTCTAAACTCCATCTTCAACACAGCTATGTTAGCATTACCTTAGACCATGGCCTGTCACACTTCCTCTACCAGATTTTTTGTAGTCCTTCCCTCCATCATGAGGCGCATCATCCTTTGAGTCTGTTGGAGTTTGTTCAATTTTTCCTGGATTGAAAGAGTACGTTGACTTTATTCCTCTGTCCATGGCTATATTCTAGCCTATAAGAAATCCTCTTTCCTTTGTAGCTCCTTAGTCTATATTTGAAGTTGTTTTCCTTTTGTTAGGTAAGCGAAGTGCTAGACTGATGCCAAAGTGTGCGCAATCGCCTTGAGGTCATCAAACTGTTGTTGCAACTCCCTGATATCTGTGCCAAGTTTTTGCAGGTTTAGGTCCTCTTGCAAATTCATCCATTGTTCCATTACCTTCTCGAAGATCAATGTGGAGCTTGTGATGAGTGCATCCAACATGGCCATATTTTCTCTTGTAGCTGCTCTGCTTTGTTCCCTAACTTTTGGCAAATTTGTTGGCTAAAATTTCAACTCGAGCTCTGAGACCTTCATTTGGAACTCAAATGTTACTTGGCTGACCTCATCCTTTGATTCTCTGACTATGGTAGGTAACTTTCAAATTTTCGCTGCTGCTGGAGTATCATCTAGAATGTGAATTTCTGGCAACGTCTAACATGCCTGAATAATTGCTGCCTCCAAGCTCTAGCTTTGTGCAAGCAATTCTTCCTTTTCCTTTAGCGCATGAGCCTTTTCTACAAAAATATTTTCATTTTTCATCTTGAATTCATTGATAACTAATATTGTGTGTTGCTCCCTGATCATGAGCTCATCTGGTACCCTCTGATGAAGCTCATGGAGGATCTGAATAGGCAACGCGACTAAGTTGACACCAACATCTTTTATCTTTCTGAGTTGGGTGTTTGCTTCATCTACTTCTGTGCGGAGTGAACCATCTAGTAAAGGAATAACTTTGAGGTCTAGATTTTTGTCTGTGTCTAGAACTGACGCGCTCACTTGCTGCAAGCTCGCTTGAATCTCGTTCGCTTGTCCCACGCTCGCCTAAATTCGACCTGTTTGAATCTGCCACTCATGTAAATCCTTCTGCACTCTCCCCAGTGTTTCCATATACTGTTGCTCGAATTGTTTCCATAGCTTTGTAAAGGTGTCACATACCTTGTTTCCAATCTCATCCAAGTCCCCCTCAGTGAGGACCATTGGATCTACATGTGCATGCTTGTCCGATTTCTGCTTCTTCCTGGGCCCAAAAGTTATCTCCTTGTTTCGCTTCTGCAATTTAGAGGGAGTTCTCTGCTCCTTGCCACTTCCTCCTTCCTCCTTGGACCCTTCCTTGTCCATAGTGGGTTGAGAAGAAGACTCCTCACCTTCCAATGTGGCCTCCTTCATGGAGAGCTCCTTGTTAGTGGTAGCCTTAGCAGCAACTTTCTTCTTTTCCTGTGTTGTTTTTTCTTGGGTTGCGGGCTACTCAACCTCTTTCTTTTTCTATGTTGCTTTCTCTCGAGAAGAAACCTGCGTGGCTTTCTTTTTCTTCTGCACAGAGGAACTTTCCCCAACCCGTGTTGGTTCCTGCACTGAGATCTGATGGTTTCCGTCACTCACTTCCTGTACATCTGCGTTAGTGACTAGGTATGGCAACTTGTACCATAATTTCTTAGGGTGTCGCCTCACACAGATGGATATGTTGTGAAAATACGCTTTAAACTCTGCGTAGGCCTCCAATTTCTGAAATAATGTTGATGAAACCCTTGGTCTCTCGCTGATCATGGTGGGAAGGTCCATCTCGACCACCACCCAAAACACTTTTGTCTCCATGACCCCCTCCTTAGGAGTGATGGTTTAGGCCTAGGCGACTTTGGCGATGTAGGCATAGATGGTGTAGCTTCCATTTTCAATGCAATTCTAGGGGATGCGGCATTAGTGGTAGTGGCTTCGGAGACAGCAGCTTTGAAGATAGTGACTTCTGTTGGAGCAGTCATTTTCTCAAGGAAAATCCTATAGCTCCACTCAAAAAAGTTCACGAACTCCGGTTGCAACAAAATTTCCTTGAAATCGTTCTTAGACACAAGGAAAGGGTAGTAAATTTTCTGAAAGTAAAGTGGTTGACTGTAGGATGGCATGCCAGATTTATAGGGAATTTCAAATTCAAAACATATCATTCCCTCCAATTTTTCTCATAAATGCATCTTTGGCGGTAGATTGCCAAATATTTGCACCATAAATGTAGCCTACTCGCTCCCCTAATGGGAGTTTTTCCATCCAATCAGATATAGTGCATGCAACAACTATTTTTAGATTCACCTGCGTGGCGCCATCCTCCATGGCACAACCCTCTTGGTGCAACTCCTCTTGACACACTTCTGGCTCCCCTCGCGTAGCCCCATTACTTCGGAACATGGGTTAACGCGTGCTTGAGAGCATCAAAAGACTGCTGAGCAGTCTCATCCCAAAAGAATTGAGCATTTTGTTTCAACAATCGGGTGCACCCCTTAGTGACCTCGGCATAGTTTGGAATGAATCGACGGAGAAAGTTTGCTTTCCCTTGCAAACTTTGGAGTTGGCGTAAACTCGAAGGAGGAGGCAATTTGATGATCGCTTCTACCTTCGAGGGATCGACGCGAATGCCGGCTTTGGAAACAACAAAACCTAGCAATCGACCAACTTCTATGCAAAAAACACACTTGTGCGGGTTTAAACGGATTCGATAATGCCTACATCTCATGAAGATTGCGCGTAAATGGATAATATGATCAGCGCGACGTAAAGAATGAGCAGGCAAATCGTCCAAGTAAGGTTGCACAATGTGCTTGATGTCATGAAACGCGTAAGACATGGCCCTCTGAAAAGTGGTTCCGGCGTTTTTGAGTCCAAAAGGTAGTTTGCAATAAGCAAATGTTCCCCATGGACAAATGAATGCCCGTTTGGGTTGGTCGGCAGGTAGAATATTGATTTGATTTTAGCCTGAAAATCCATCCATAAAGGAAAACATTTCGCTCCCCGCACAATCATCAATGATTTGATCGATATAAGGCGTTGGATAATTGTCCTTAGGATAAGCAAGATTTATGTCCCTATAATCGATACAGATTCTTATTGTCCCCAGTTTTTTATTAACTGGGACAATATTCGATACCCAATCCGTTAATGGGATTGGATAAATGAAACCTGCTTTTAATAATTTTTCGACCTCTGCTTTAATAGTAGCCGCTTTTCGAGGGTGAATCTGAGGCAAACGCTGCCGGACGGGTTTAGCATCCGGGTAGGTTTTGATCTCATGAACAACAATAGGGGGATCAATTCCTGGCATTTCTTCGTATGACCAGGCAAACACGTCACAGAACTCTTGGAATAGGGCCTTATAAGTTTCAATCTCAGTTTCTGAACATGAGGCACCTATATGAATGTTCTCAAGAATCCAAGGCTTCACGGAAATGTCAATGGGAATAGTGCGAGAAATATTCCCTAAATTCAGCTCGGAGTCTGGATGTTTCGTTGGATTCTGAGCGTCTTTGACATG
>APFE030901260.1:144739-163096 GCA_000404065.3 Pinus taeda | reverse complement strand
TACCCAGAGATAAACATGATTTCAAGTGACTTTCTCTCTCTTTGAAGTTTTGACATGAAGAGCAGAGGTATGGGGCTTGACAAAGAGGACAATGTGGCTATTGATGAGGCCACATAAACTGCAGATAGTCAAGGTGACAAAATTCAGTGTAACACGCGCGCTAGTCCTTTTCCTCGAGGCTATTTCAAACCCACAAAATCAATAGCCCATTTGTCAAATATCTGTAATGAAATATGAGGATTCAAGAGAAATTCATCCCTTCATGATGACTTTCTCATCCTCTGAAATGCATCAAATGACTTGAAATATGCCTTAGAATCCCTATGTAGCGTTGTCCACCATAATGTTGCACGCATAATCTTTTGCGCGGTCGCTCTACCTGCATAGTGTCCTCCTACCACTCCTCCATGTGCTTCAGTGGGGATACTAGATCATTCAAACTCTAGAACGTATAGGTGCAATATTTCATTAGCACCCATCTTATGTAAGTGTCCCACAATCACAAAAAAGTCAGCTTCATGAACCACCAACTCCTTTTTCTCTTGTGTAGAGTATCCTTCCGGGGCTATTTCAATAGTTAGAAACTAAATTATATCAACAAAGTGATCATCTATGACCCATACTGCAAAGAGCTGTGCATCCGGGAACCCTTCTTCCAATCTAGTTGGTTGTTCGCCTGTCTCAATCTGGGATAAATGATCTAGTCCCGCATTCAACCATCCAAGCCTTAGAATCACTTCAAAATCATATCCTTGAAATAGCAATAACCATCTACAGATCTGCCCCCCAAACATAGGCTTGTTGACCAGGTACTTGAGAGCGGAGTTATCTATATACATTTTGAAATGTGTACCTAACAGGTAATGTCGAAACTTCTGCATCACATAGACCATCGCCAATACTTCGCGCTTTGTTGTTGAATAATTCTTCTCAACGTTTGATAGTTTCTGGCTTGCGAAGGGGTTAGGATGATCTATCTCGCCTTTGCCTGTCTAGGTTAATACCGAACCCAACGTAATTATACAAGAAGCATCCACGTGAACATGAGATTCTTTCTTCCATTCTTGAAATGCCAAAATGAGCGCAGTTACCATCTTTTCCTTTAATACATCCAGACTGCACTGACACTCTTCATCCCAGTAGAAAGTCACGTCCTTCTTCAGTAACTTCTCCATTGGCATAGTTAAGCCTTGATAAGCTTTCTATAGTAGCCAGTGTGTCCCAACATTGTGCGCAATTGCTTTACATTCTTCAGAGCTTATAAATTTACAATCACAGATATCTTCATAGGGTCTACCATTAGTCCTTTCTTATAGACCACATGGCCCAGCAATATCCCATAAGGCACACAAAAGATACATTTCTTCAAAGTTAGAGCAATCTAGTATCTATGACATGTATCCAACATAAGGCACAAACTTGCAACATGGTGTTTTACCAACCCAAACATAGTCCAGTCACAAAATACACTTCTAAGAATTTATGGATGAATTCTTTGAACTCTGCAATTACAACTCTTGAAAAGATGATGGGCGCATTCTTTAGTCAAAGTGGAATCACTCTATATTGGAAGCATCCCCACTCCATCACAAAGTTCGTCTTGCTGCGATCCTCCGAAGCAATCTTAATTTGATGGTACCCTGAGAACCCAAAAGTGAACGAATAAGCTTCGTGCCCTCCAACATTCTCCAAAACTTCATTCATAAATGGTATTGAAAATGGGTCATGAATGCATGCATCATTGAGCTTCCTCAGGTCTACGCATATTCTGATTTCACCCTACTGCTTCTTCTCTTGAACTACCATAGGGCACACTCAATCATATTCTTCTACTGGCTCAATAATTCTTGCTTCCAACAGTTTGTCTAGTTGTTTGCACACCTTTTCCTTATACTTGGGATTTAGCTAGTAAGGTCTCTATTTTGCGGGCTTCTTATTGGGCTTTGAAGTGATCTTCATCACTCCCATGTCCCCTACTATTCCCTTTAGGTCCGAGAATTTGGTAAGAAGGAAGTCCTGGTATTCGCACAGGAGCTCCATAACTTTATCAACTATATCTTTATCCCAATAATCTTTGATCTTTGCAAACTTAGGTTCCATGTCGGATCCAATGTTTACTTGCCTAGTCTTCAAAGGTTCTGATATATCAGGGTTCACTGCTTCAGGTCCTTCAACCTCGCATTGTCCTTCAGTCTCTGAAAGATTGATTTTTTGTAGATCATCTTCTTCTTCTTTTGCAATCACATTGTAGCATCCCACCGCGTGGCACAACTGTGTACTCTAGTTCGGCTGAACCCATTCTACCGACTCTTTAGGTGTTCTAAATATAGCGGCCTTAATTTCCTTGAGAACTTCATCCATTCATTCAAATCCATCCTCCAAGATTAAAGTTAATAAGAATCTCTCCCACAATATGTCCCATTTGGCTATCCCATGGCATAGCTTTGTTTCCAAATACTAGCTCATTGGGATAGTATCGAGGGTATGACAGAAGATATGCACTCATTTCGATTGTGGCTCTTCTCCCCAAGATTTAGTCCACCACGCTATGTGCTAACACAGATCATCCTTTCCGCTATATTTCTCAGTCATCTAGGTATTAGCGTATCCAAACCTCAACTTCATCATCCGCTTGTATTCCCTCCATTCAGCAAAGCTTTCCTTATGCGCACCCCACCAATGAGCAGGTGTAGCATGCAGTGCCAATTCAACTGCTTGTAATCGATGTTCCTTAGGAACTTCCCCTTAAAACTCATCCAAAAAGAGATTAACATCATTCAAAACATCATAATGTGCAAGATTTCTTACCTATGTAGATAAAAACCGTATTTATTTTGTCATCATATTGCAACATAGCATAGAGACTTCATGCAACCGATTATGCCAGTGTTCGAGCTCTTCATCTGAGTCTGAGGTACAGGAGTTGTCTCTATCCCACGTGATCCACCCATCTGCAGTGGGATTGATCCAATCTTCATCACACATAGTTATCTTGTATATCTGATCTAGATCCTCATCTTCCACATAATCATGGAACGGTTCAGTGTAGTGCACTCCTTTAGCGGGGTCCAGTGGCATAATAACTCTGAGTTCCTTTTTCTCAAATGCCATCCTTTTCTTCTTTAGATTAATCATCGCATCCATGTTAAAGGCCCAATCAATTCCTAGGAGAGCAGGGTAAGGATTATTGTCATCCACTCCAATGCACTCACTCCTTCAATGTCCATTGTTACCCCATACAGGCGCCCCGTAGGAATGTTCTTCTATTTATTGGCCATGCTTAGCTGTATAGGAGATGATTGTAGTGTAGGTATTCCCATCCTTTCCCATGTCTGCTTAGGCATTACATCCACATCAGAACCCAAATCTAGGATGACTTGATCCATTTCATACTCCTCTATCTATGCGCTTAACCTCATCTCACACTTGGTTCTCTTATTTTGTCTACCTAGTTTCCTCACAACGCATTGTTCTGAAGGGATATTAATTTTTCCCGTACAATTTTCAATTAGCTCCTGGAGCCCTTCTACCTCTGTCTGATCCCTTAACAGCTTCATACAAGTTTTGAGAAAAGTGGCTAACAACGAAGGATCCACATCTTGCACTTCGTTGTTCCCAGTTGATTTATCTTGACTCATGAACGTATAAGCTTCAACAAAATTCTTCTTGGCCTGCATAAAATTTTCTTTAGATTGGTTGAGGTCAAAGCCAACTTCCTTCTCAGCAGCCTTGTCCACCCATCCTTCAGTTTCTGGTTTCTTTCCCTTATCTTCTCCTATGTCCATACCACTGCGTGTTACGATATTGATGCTATGATCCTCTTCGCGAGGCTTTGCCCTCATCATCTGGATATTCTATGAAGGTTTTTGTGTCTTTCTCTCCTGCATCTTGGCAATTAGCACTGGGTAGTCTTCTATCACATTATTGAACTGTATGTAATATTGACAAGAAGGATACGTTGGGTTTTGACAGTCGCACGCAAAATGTCCAGCTTCGTCATAGTTATAACAAATAACTTTTCCATTACCTCTACCGGCCCCTCCTCCTCTTCCTCTTCCATGATCTTGAAATCCTCCACGCATTGCACCTGTGGTCTAATTCTGGGGCCAATTTTACACCTACATTCAATACGTAGGGGTCCTTTCCATCATTAATATGTAACTTTTATAGTTTCGCTCATCTTGTCCAAACGATTTACAGAAGGTACAAAACAATTCTTGCAGTGTTTGAACAAAATTTTTGAAGAGATGACAATTATTAGTTACATGCCTCCCAACTATCTGGAAGATAGCGCACCATAATGGAACTCTCATTCTCAATCATGAGATATTTCTAGGATGCATAGTTACAGGACCTCCTCTAATCAGGTAATTCTGATAAACAGGGCAATGATCCTTATCATGTCCTATGTCCTTGCATTATATACACCAGACTTCAGCGCGCACCTCTGGTCGAGCTTCCTTTCCTGTTTTCAAGCTCTGCAACTCCATGTGCGAACTTTCCAGCTATGACTGAATCTGTTTTACTCCAACATTTGTATCTTGCATTGGCAAGGCTTCCAAACTCATCACGATCTCTATAGCCTCTGCTTGCGTTCCTTTCTTCTGTTGCGATAATGGTAATCTTAGGCGAGGAAACAATGAAGCAATGTACCAGTCTCTATGTTGATCATCCATGGTGTTCATATTAGCCTATCAGATCAGGAATTTTAGCCTCTAATCGAAATCCCACAAGGATTCATTTAACCTTTGATGTATCTCCTTAAAATTTGTGATAGAATGAGCCTGAGACTTAGGCTTCTTAAACTCACTATTTAATGCTTGCTGAGTCTCTACCAATGTTACGCTAGGTCTACCTTGACAGAACTTGATATACCAAGTCAGAGCCCTATCCTGCAACGTTGTGACCAGTTGCGCTTTCTTTAGATCATCATCAGTGATCTGTTGCACTGTCCACACAACATTTGCAACAAACCAGAATTTCTCGGTGTCTTTGATCCCTACCTCTTTGAATATTGGCATCTTCATTGTGTTTTCCATATTGAATGGTTGAGGTGGAGGTAGAGGTGGAGGTGAAGGTGTAGGTGTATGCGGTGGAGGTGGAGGTGGAGGTGAAGGTGTAGGTGTATGCGGTGGACGTGGAGATAGAGGTGGAAGGGGTGGATGAGGTATCCTCAGGATACCCTGACTTACAAACTACAGCGCACTTCATAGTGTATTCAGAATAGTTCCTTCATTGTCACTTGAAGAGGATCCCAATAGCATAATATATTCAAAGCCTGATTCTTCATTCCTTCTAAAGGGTTTTCCACTTCGCATAGTCCCAAACATCAAGGTAATGGCATAACCATTTTTTCACAAAAAAACATGTTAATCTAAGTTTTCAGAGATTTTAAATACTTACCTCACAATCCCTTGAAAATCTTTTGCTATTCTTCGCTATAATTGATGGTCGTATCAATCGTGAGATCAGTGACGAATCCTCCTATGATACGATTAATCCAGTGATCAACAACTCGTGCGATGTTATTGCCTAAAGCTTCCAAGTGTCACACCAACTATGGATTCCATATAATAGGGTTGTCAAGTCTCCACATGCCCTGACTGTCCACTAATCTAGACAGCCACTCATGCAATTCATAGGCGAAGAAACAGAAAAAGGCTTCAGTTTCGTTTGTGTACAAGTATCTCTCCAACCACTATTCCTTGGAATCGTGGATTTTTGTTCTCCTAAGCTACAAATGCATGAAACTTCTAATCGATCCACTTCTCAATTTCCTTCTTAGTATGAAACTACTTATTCGACATCACACATTTCTCAGATAGATCCTGTCCTAGCAATAGAACCATTGTTTGGCTTGATGGGGCCTGACCCAGGTTCAACTCTAATTGTGCCAACCAACAAAACCCTAAACTGCTAGCACTTTCGGTAACAACCCACATAGCGCAGATTGTAGTCTCACTCGAAGTAGTATTAGGGGATGCTTGAACCAGGTTTCTACATCCAAAGGCATGTGTGATGGTTTCCTAAAGTTCTCATGGCTTAGATCTGTCGTCGCACAACTTTATCACTTCCGAATAGAAAACTACTGCAAATTTAACTAAATGATGTCCAGATCTTCGTGAAGGTACTTAGTTGTACTTATTATGTGTAAATATTATATATCTACTAGGTCTTGGCAGTAAATAAGCATTCATTCATATAAAACACATTACAAAGCGGAGGTATATAAACTTAGAAGAAGTAAATAAAAGAACACAAATGCATCATTTTTGGCCAAAAATAGTCTTTATTAAGTGTAAGAGTTCAGATACAAACTCTTTATCCCTATGCACTCAACTGCAGGGGCCCATGCACTCAACTTATGGACTTACCAAGGTCTTTGCACACTCAACTTCAAGATCCTTCCCCTTTCGCCTAAGTACAAGAAATAGACCTTTCATGCCTTAGCACCTTGCCCTTACAATGATTCTTCAAGTTTAGTTCTCTTCTAAGACTCGCTATGACTCAACTTGTTATAACCTTTGCTTTACAATACCATGGTCCATGGATAATGGGCGGGTCTCAAAACAACTCTATCACCTACCCAACTAAGAGACTAAAGCCTCTTTGACTCCTACTAGCTTCACGCTGCGCTTCCACGTTTCGTGGAGACTTTACATTTGCTACAAAAGATAATACAAAATTGACTCAAGACTTAACAAAATTGACCCCAAGGACCCCATGCCAACACTGGATCAAACTCGCAGGCCTCACCCAAATTTTTTGGTTGTTGGCGTCGTTTGTTTTGGGTGGCAGTGTTTTGTTTTATGTGGAATAAGGTGGTCACATTGGGTGATCCTGCCACCTGCATGATGCGGGTTCAACTCCTGCCGACATCCATTTATATGGTGTGTCGTTCCATTATGGCCAATGTCCATTCAATATATATATATATATAATATAATAATTTCGTGGGAGGTAGGCAGGTCCACCAAGCTCAACCCTCCCCATTTTTTGTTTTAATTTTAATTTTATTTATTTTAAAAAAAATTCAAAAACCATTCTGCCGAATTTGGTTTTTTTAAGTAGGCGATAGTTTTGACCTTTCCAACTGTCGAAAACCATCACCATTAAGTTGAAATTTTTTGCCTTATTAGTGGCCACAAAATTTAGCCAACCTCTAGCTTTGAAGAGCCTCCAAATTTAGTTAGTGCTCTGAAAAATTTAGCCAATGGGATTTAGTTCACCAAAACTTTTGCCAGTGATAAATTTCATATACAAACTTAGATTGAGGTTCCATTTGTGTTGTTTGAAAACTTATCATGAGATCTTCGCTCTAATACTACTTTCATTACAGTAAAATCACTTTTATTTTTGAGCCTCTCCTAAGCCCTTTTTGCTTTTTGAGCCTTTCTGGAGCCACCTAGATCAATAAAGAGGACATGTAACATACAATTTTGATTGTATTAAAATAATATGTATATCATCAAGGATGTTAGTCCTAGAGAAACTTTTAAGGATGGAATTTTATCTTAATGTTTAGAAACTTTGGCGAATCTTACTAGTCCCTAATATGCAAATTGTAAAAAATTTGGTGACATTTTTTTAGAAATATCTAGATTTCCAATGATTTTATATTATTCGATATAATATTTTGGCGAATTATAAGGTAAAATAGTGGTGTATTATAAAATTTGGGCGAATCGTTTTAGAAAAAAATGGAAATTGTCGAATCTTTTTCTTGGAAAAAGCATGGAAAATTAGCCCATCTGCGAATATTAGCCCCTAAAATTTTCCATTGTTAGTCCTTTCCCAAGGGGAAAAAACATAACTTAGTTACATTGTGAGGAATTATAGTTAGCCCCTATCTAATGGTAAAAAAATACAACTTCCTTACATTGAAAGGAATGAAGGTTATATTGTTAAATTCAATATTATAACTACGTGTTCTTGTTCGAAGAAACCCAGTTTCATTTCCATTAGAAATATCTACTACAACAAATAATAATTATATTTAAGCAGGGTGATAGAGATTTCATGTAGCCTCCATGCTACCACGAAACCATTTTGTGAGCATATTGAACATGAATTTGTTGAAAAGACAAGTTCTAGAAAAGTTAGCACTGTCATCATCATCAGTTGGGAGAGTCTCAATGCACACCAAACTAATGTTTATTATTTTTATTCAATTTTTGACTACCATCATGCATCACAATCACAATTAAAGGGTTTTTTTTATCAATAGATTTGAATTCCACCAATATGTATCTCAATTAAGGAGGCATAGTTTGAAGCATGAGTTTAAGTTGTGTATCCCTTGGAGATTGAATTCCTTTATCCCTAATTCGTTGATGATTTAGAATTCCAATATAAATCAACAATATGCTCATACTACACATTTTTTCCACACGTAGTTCTAGGATCTATGAGAACTAGCCAAAGACTTTTAGTCTTGGCTCTCCATCCCAATTGAGTGAGATGAAGGATAATTGGGACATCCAAGTATTGATGATGAGGATACTAAAAATATTGTTGATCTTATTGGGATCAAAGTCAAGCCTCTGGCAATAATTTTTAAATATCTAGATTTCCACCTGAAACCATGCAACTACAAGAAGGGAGACTAGACTTGGATTATAGAGAAATTCAAAAATAAATTATCCTTATGGGAGAATGAATGGCTTTCTTCTGGTGGTATGATGATTTTTACCAGGGTTGTTCTCAAAGGTATTTTTGTCTATTGGATGCATTTGTTCCATCTTCCAATGGCAATAATCCATAGAATTGACTTTATAATAACATATTTTTTATGGTTCATCTATCGAATAGATAAAAATTACCATCTCTCCTCCCTAGCCTTGATTTGCAAACCCTCATAAAGTGGCGACTAGAGCATTAAGGACACAAAAAATTCAATGGTGCACTGCTTACAAAGAATCTTTAGAGAGATTTCATGGTTGTGTCGGTGAAGAAAAATTCCTCCTATATTTGGCATAACATTATGAGCACTAGAGATTTATTGTGTTGTAACTATCATTGGATTGTCGGAAGGGGTACTCATATTTTAGTTGGGCTTGACGTAATTATTTGGATGGAGGGAAACTATTCCCTCTCTTCCCAATTATCCAATACCTTAAGAGTCACGACATCTTTACACTGGAGCACATTGGCTTCTAATTGGTAGTTGGTTTCCCATCCACACATTGGAGTAACGCTAAAGAGTTGGATTTGCCTCTTGATTTTTCCATCAAGTGGGAATTCTACTACTCACATATACTTTAGGTTGCCATTGTTTTATCTGGTAAGGAGGATAGACTCACTTAAGGCGAATTATCACAAGGTGGTGAGATCACTACTAAAGAAACATATAATTACATTACGAATCGATGTCAATAGGACACTACCACCATTTTGTTGGCCAACATGTGGAAGTGGGAAACTCCAACGAAGCTTACATGTTTTATTTGGAGTTTTATTCACAACTATATTCTAACATGGGAAAACCTTGCCAAGAGAGGTTTCCTAGGTCTGAGATTTTTCCCATTGTATGGATTGGCTAGTGGGGACACCACACACTTATTTATGTGATGTCATTTTTCTATATCCATTTGGGAGTATGTTTATTTATTCCTTAATATCCCTTTGGATTTGGAAAAAACATCCACTATATCATGTCTTCTTTATTGGTAATCTAGACAGTTGCAATACAAATCCATCCCCCTATATACCTTCTCGAGCATCTAACACTGTTAGAATTCTTACATTTTCTAGAATTTTCTCTTAGATCTGAGAGCCAATAATCTCATAATAGTGGCATATTTTATGGAAATTATCCCTTGTAAATCTATTTGTAATAGCTATTGTTGGTCTCATAAACCCCTTGACAACATACATTCTATTGGATTATTTGATGGTGCCTCAGTGGGTGGTTTGTGTTGTTGAGGTGTCATCATCATCATCGATCCTTCCCTGGACTTCCAATTTTATTGGCCTAATGGTAGAGGCACCAAAATGAGAGTTGAGGTGTTGGCCTTATGGGGAGTCATATGTTGTGCCTCATGGCTCATGCTATATGAGATCCTTACTTCTGGCAATTCGAAGCTAGCTTTTAACCTCTTATTGGGGCATCACTCTCTTATTATGCCTTCATTAGTCCACTAGCTTAAGTAATTTTTTTCCATGAAGGCATGTTTCTCCTCTATATATTTTAGCCACATCTATTGGGAGTAGAATATTTTGGTTGATCAACTTTACAAGTGTGGTGTCTCTAGTTTGGTTGGTCTATTTCATTTTGATTTCTTGGTTCAGAGCAATTCCACTAGCTTTTGAACCTTCCTTCTTTCATGAAGGTATTTTTGTTTCTCTATTTTTCTTGTTACTTTCATGGGTTTTGTATTTTCTATATGATCCTTGTAATTTTGGATTTTGTAGTGGTTGGATATTTCTCTCGGCTTCCCCATTGTCTAGTCCACTTTTTGACAATTTTCTGGACATTTTTATGTGGTTTCTTGTTATTTGGAAGAGACACTTTCCACTGGTTTATCTAGCTTTAGATTATCCATTATTATCTTGATGCATTGTTTTTTCGACATCTCGTTGTAAAAAGAGCAGTAAGGACTCGCAAATATGTAACCTATTTTGTTTTAGTAATGAAAGTTGATGTTTTTATTTATTGGAAAAAAAAAGGTATTTGATAAAGGCTACATTATTACTTAGTAGGCTTTCTGAGCTACCAAATCCTACTACAATTAAATCTTCTCACACTACAAGGAACAAAGGTCCCTATGACATCAATTATTTGACTGAACACAAATTATAGTTTAATTTAATCATAGATATAAATTGAATCAGTCTCAGAAAAACAAATAGGGTTGAGATCTTTTTTTTTAATACCAATTTATTTGATGTGATATCATTTGCACATACAAAAAAGAGAAAAAAAAAAGAGGGAATGAAACCAAAATGTTGATGTGTAGGAATATTATTGTTATTATGGACACAATAGTTAGAGGGTATGCAGCTTTAATGAAATAAAATATTCAATTATCATTATGTTAAGAGACCCTCTCTAAGTATGTAAAAGATGTTGTAATGTCTTGTCATGTTGTTGGCTTGTGGGGGCCTGACCCAGGTTCAACGTTAGTTACCCAAACAAATCCCTACACTACTGGCCCTTTTGGCATCATCCAGCAAAGCGCGGACTGAAGTCTCACCTAAAACAGTATGGGGAGATGCTAGAACCAAGTTTCCGCACCCTTGAGATGGTTGTGATGTCGATTTATTTCAGCTATACCTGCTTGCGTGCAAGTTGCTTAGCCCTTTATTCCACCTTTTAGTACCTTCGTGAAAGGATACAATTGACTTTCGCGCAGCCCTAACCAGGAGCTGATATACTTTCGTGTTGCTAGGGCAGCGAACTGTGATATTTCCCAAACTAGACTAAGTATCTTACTTATCTTATTAACATATATTACTTAGCTTCACGTAAAAGATGTTCTTACTTGTATTCACTTAACCAATATATTTACATACATTCATGCATCATATAAGCATTATAAGTAAAATTCATACCCAATATAACAAATACATAAACAAGAAATATGTTATGAAACTAGCTCACAAAAAGATAGAAAAGGTAGTTGAATGCCTTAGAATTCAGCCTCTTCGAGGGGGAAACCTCCTTTACATTACATAAATGAACAATTCTTGGATGATACAAATGAAAAAACCTCCATTCTATATATAGGAGTCTAAGGAGGCACAATATAACCCACCCGACCTAACAATAATAATATAAAGCCACAAAAATAACAATAGAGGGATTCTATGGGGCACATTAATAACAATATGGGGACAATAGGGGCACAACAATATTAATAAGGGATACAACTACAATAGTAATGGGGTAATCACTAGTATTATAGGGACCTAACATGCCCCTCTCCACCAAAAAAGTGTTGTCCTCAATGCTTGAGTAGTTCTGGATGCTTCTGTATAAAATTCTCATCCTCCCATGTGGAATCTTCAGCGGATAAGTTCTTTGACTTGATGAGATACTCCGAAATTGATCAATTTCATAGTTGTCGAGTTCTTGTCTCTGTGACTGCTTCCGGTTCCAATATAAGTTTTCCTTCCTCTTCAAGTTTTGGCAATATTGTTTGAATTGGGAGCTTGTCGCATATAATGTTCTTTAGACATGAAACATGGAAAACTGGGTGCACTCGAGAAGCTGTAGGAAGCTCCAATTTGTATGCCATAGTACCAATCTTTTGCAACACCTTGTACGGACCATAATACTTTGGTGATAATTTATTATCCTTCTTAGCTTGCTTCAGGGACATTTTTTATATGGTTGTAGCCGTAGGAATACCAAAACACCTACATCAAACTTCTTTCGCTGTGATGTTGATCTGCCCTGTTGTTTCATTCTATTTATGCACAAACGGGTATCTTTTAAGAGCTGGAGGACTTTTTGTTGATGTTCGATGTGATGTTCACTGTTGAACTTAGAATTCTCTTAAATATATGTGATGGATGGTGGTGATATCATAAAGTGCCATTGGATAAGGCAAAGGCATGACCAAAAATTCATAAATGACCCTCATGTTCAAAATGTTGTTTTCGGAATGTCTTCAGTCTTCATTCTGATTTGATGATATCCTGAACGAAGATCCAACTTGGTGAAGTAAATTGATCCATGCAATTCATCCAGTAACTCATCAATGATAGGAAAGGGAAACTTATGTTTAATAGTGAGCTTGTTGAGCTCCCTATAATCTGGACACATGCGCCATGATCCATCCTTCTTGTGCACCAATACTACTGGAGTGGAGAAAGAACTTTAACTAGGTTGAATTATACTAGCCTCTAGCATTTCTGCAACCATACGTTCAATTTCACTCTTTTGGGCATAGGGATATCTGTATGGCCTGATGTTTGGAGGAACACTTCCTGGAATCAAATGAATAGCATGATCATGATCACGAATAGGTGGGAGACCTTTGGAGCAGCGAAACCCTAGAATCCAAAGCTCTGATACCATATGTTATGAAACCAGCTCACAAAAAGATAGAAAAGGTAGTTGAATGCCTTAGAATTCAGCCTCTTTGAGGGGGCAACCTCCTTTACATTACATATATGAACAATCCTTAGATGATACAAATGACAAAACCTCATTTCTATATATAGGAGTCTAAGGAGTGACAATATAACCCAGCCGACCTAACAATAATAATATAAAGCCACAAAAATAACAATAGAGGGATTCTATGGGGCACATTAATAACAATATGGGGACAATAGGGGCACAACAATATGATTAAGGGATACAACTAAAATATTAATGGGGTAATCACTAGTATTATAGGGACCTAACAAAATAAAGATGCAGAAATTGTAGAATACTTCTCTTTATTGATAATTCTAAACAATTACAGACTCGACTCGCCCTACGCACTCAGTTGCAGGGGTCCACACACTCAACTGAGGACTTCTAGGCCTCTACACACTCAGTTGCAGAGCCTCTACCTACACTACGACTGCAAGCTTAGACTTCCACTTCAGAGCTATCTCTCATACATGTTCGATCTTAATTTCTTTTTTCTAACTACGTAGAGCTTAGCTCTATTTATACAATCCATGGTCCACGAACCATGGGTAGATCTTCTACAACTAACATTACATTTCCAAAATAAGGGTAGACAACCCTATGACTCCTTAACAACTACGCGGTCCGCGACCACAAAATGCGGAGTCTTTACATTTGGATTACAAAATTGAACCAAAATATGGGCTTTAAGCCCCAAAACTTCCCTTAGGGGATCCCGCGCCCAAGAGGCCCCCAACACAAACATCGTGACTTGCCCTCGAGTCACTCTGTAGGTGCAGAGATCTTATCGTGAAGATCTCCCAGCTCTGTTTGGATCACCGCAACTTCGGCAACACACTGAGCAGCTGCCTGCTAGACTTCTTCCACTCGCTGCTTGGTGATTGTTGCTAAACTTCTGCCCTGAATATTTTGCTGAGCTGCCTATAGTTTCGTGAGCTTTACTTCAATGGAGGTTGTGGTCACGTAAACCTTGCTATCCATGGCTGTCGGCAAGATTTTAAGACTGGTTCTTTATGCCGAGCGACATCCACCTGTTCCTTGAGCGCCTTTTCCTCATGCATCCATGCGAGCCTCCATGTAAGGGAAACCGTCTGCGTGGTCCCTATTAGCTAGTCATACCTCTGTTGTAGCTCATGCACCTCTGTCTCTATGCGCTCTACATTCAGATCCTCTTCTAGGGTAGTTAGGACCTCGAATGACTCTTTGAAAAGCTGCATGCAGTCTTCCACTCAATTGTCAAGAATCAACTGTCATTATTCCTATTGTAACAGTGGTGGTACATTGTTCCCTAACTTCCGGCGGAGTTGAAGGTTGTTCCTTCAACTGCAATTCTGTGATTTGTAGGTTCAGTTCTAGCTGAACCTTGGTCATCTCTACTCAAGCGTCACACACCACTATGGCTAACTTGCGGACGAGCACCTCCACCAGTTCTTCTGCTTGAATGTCCAACTTCGGGACTATCCAGCAGGCTTCCTCCACTACCTGCATTATTTGCTTGTGTTGCTCCATTGCCTTGTTGCACTGTAGGCCCAACTACTCGATGTTGATGTGTTGCTCACCCATCACTTGTACAACGTGACTCTCCTGGGCCCTGAGTTCCACGGTGACTCCATCCTGCAAGAGGTAGAGCGTCTCCAGAGGGAGTGCAACAATGTTCAGTCCTACCCCTTTCAAACTACTAACCGTGGGCCTGTCAGCCTCCTTCTGTGTAGTAAGTGCCCCATCTAGAATCACTATCATGTTGGTCACCCTTATGCACAACATCTCTTCGGCAGCTAAAGTGTCAATCACGAGGTTGATGGACATTGTGCCAACCTGTGTAGTGCATGCCTACAACTCCTGCAACTCTGTCTGGAGAGCCCCCAATACCAATTGATGTTGTTCTTCAAACTGTTGGAGGGCCTCTGCAGTGACATCCCTCACTGTTTCACCGATATCATGCAAATCCACCTTAGTGAAAGTGATTGGGTCGAAAGATGTCTTTTATGCCTTTTTTTTCTTTCGTGGCACTGCCTTCTCTTGTGGTTGCAAACACTTGAGTTGGGTGGATGTCATCTACGGGTCTGTGCCACCTTGTTCTGTCTCTGTTTCTACCTCAGTTTTGGGTGAAGGTGACTTCTGTCCTTCGTGCTCTTCTCCTCCTATTTTCTAATGTTCTGCTAGTTTCATAGTGTCGCATGTTGTGTGGGCCATAGCCTCTGCTTCCTCCTTTTTGCGCTTCTCCACCAGCTGCGCCATTCAAAAATTTGTCACTTCCTTCTTGCGCTGCGTAGCGGACTTGTCTATTTCCATCGCGGAGCCAGTTGGAGCACACCACTCCAGTGGCCAAGACACAAGGACTGTGAAAATTACATCATCAATCATCAAGTACGGTAGGTTGTGCCATGTCTTCGTAGGGTCCTTCCACGCCCTGATAAAAACATGGTGGAAATCTTCTTTGAACTCTGCAAAGCTTTACAAGCTGGCATATACTATGGGCGAGAACTGTGGCTTGCGATTGATCACCATTCAGATATTCATCTCCATTAAGACCCAAAAGATCTTGCTTTCTTTTATTCATTATGCATCCTTGGTCGTCCACAGCAAAGCATACTTCACTACCTCTGGAAGGTCCAGCGTGACCAAAGGGAATTGGCTATCTTCAGGCAGCTCCCATGCCACCAGTACAATCGACAATAGGAGCCAAGCGTAGTGAAACATTTTGCCCTACTCCTATGCCTCGTGACAGTTCGTAAGGAACTCGCCGCATAGATAGTTTGCCTAGTTGAATTGGACTCCTTCCGCGCATTGGGCCACTACTGCAATCACAGGCACAGGCACCTCATCCACGTGGCACCTTCACATCACTTCCCTTGCCAGTATTTCTGTCATGACCTTGACTGCAGGGTTATTAATTCTGGAGATGGCATATCCTCCCTTATCCTTCTCCAGCTTGAACTTCTTCTTCATCGCTTCCATGAGGGCCAACTCACCATCTTTTCCTTCTGAAATATTTCCTGGATCCTCCCCTCATTAAGGAAACCATGTGATTCGATGAAGCAAGTGGTCTATGATGGGAATGGGCTCCTCCAGCCACAAACACCCATCATGCACCAAGCAGAGCAGCTGCCTGATGATGAAGACAGTCACTAGGGCACGGTGGTAATGCGACACCGAGAGCAGGTTTAGCAACACAGATTTCTCTACACCCTTGAGCCATTTGAGTGGCTCCAATTCAATCATGTCAGCCGTCGTGTCAATCTTCCAGTGCATTAGCTACTCCATCGCTAAATGCGGGAATTTCTCATGATCTGTGAGGTCCCAATCTTCACAATTTAGGAAAGGAACTCAACCTAAGTGTGTCCCCTCAAAAACAATATCGTTTGGGAGCAACAGGGTTTGCAGAGAGCTCTTGCTCTCATCTATGTCCTTCGACACCTTGGCTTTACCCTTTCGCAAAGGAACATATTCAGGTAACCAGGTAATAGGGTTCGCACCCTAGGTTTCAACTTCCATTTCCATGTCCTCCTCATCCACCAAGATTTCTTCAGATTCTTCCTCGTCTACCTCCAGATTAATGGTCTTCCCCTTTTCCTGCAAAGTGAGCTTGGTCCACTATGGTTTCTTGGTGAGACGTGCACTGGGATCATAACATGCTTATCCTTCTTAGGTATCAGTGTTTTGAGTGATTTAGTGACCTCAACTATCACTCCAGCACTCTCTGGGGTTTCTACTACGATAATTTCCTATGTGGCTTCCTCGGGTGTTGACATCATTCTAGTCAGGAAGTCCTGCATCTCCTTCAGTAATGTTTCAAACACTGAACTTGCTCTCAAAGCCTCAAAATTCGAAAGGTCCATATACACTTGATAGTACAACAACTGAATTTTCAAAATGCCAAGTGTTTTTCGCTGGATAGCCACTTGTAATTTATAGGGCCTTTTGAATTTGAATTTTACCGTTCCCCCATCATTCGGCCCATTAATGCTAGATTGGCGACAGATTTTCAAGAATCTAGGCCATAAATATCACCTTAAATGCCTGCCTCCCACTCCATTTGGCCTCAAACTGACCATCAAATCATGAATAGTGACTTTAATGGTCACTTTCCAGTGGACCTACGTGCTAATGCAGTTAACTTTATGTTGTCATGAACCCTGTGACACTTCGCTACTTCGCGCAGTCTTGACATCATGCAGATCTCCAACTCAGGCAATGTATTTTATAGTCCCGCACCTCCTTTCAGCTACCTGGAGTGCTAAGACTGTGATTTTGTCAGATATTCAGATGGTCGGGCCACCTGTGTATGGCTTCAAGTGGCTGCCATTCACCTTTCTTGGGAAGGAATCTCCATTCAACTTAACCAGCTGGACCACCCCACCATCGGCAATATCCTTAATAACATATAGTGCCAGCCAATGCATTCTGAGTTTCCCTAGAAATTTATCAAACTTAATTTCATACAATAGCACCAAATCATTCACCTTAAAGGTGCGAAACTTAATATGATGGTCATGCCACGTTTTTTCACATTGCTTTTGGACCTATTGATGAAATACAACCAAAAATATCTCTTCTTCCAGCTCATCCAACTGCGCAAGCCTCTCTTCCTGGGCTTAACGATCCGTCATACCTGTGAGTGATGTTATGCATAGACTAGGTATGATGTATTCCATATGCATCACCGCTTCAACCCCGTATACCAGCCTAAAGGGTGTATGTGTCATTACCCTCTTGCATGTTGTCTGATAAGCCCATAATACTGTAGGTATGCATAGGTCCCAATCTATTCGTTGAGAATTGCATACCTTGGTCAGCGCATTTTCAAGCACTTTTTTTAATGCCTCCACTGTCTCGTTAGCCTGTGGGTGATAAGGTGTGCTCTTTTGGTGATACAACCGAAATTCCTTCGTTAGTGCATTGATCATCTCATTCAAAAAGTGCGTACCATGATCGCTCATCAAGATATTTGGACATCCAAATCACGTCAGTACATGATCAATGATCCAAACTTAAACAGGAACGCAACAAATTACAGAGATAACCATATAAACAAAGATGCAGCGGAAATAATACTTCATTTCATTAATGGAAAATATTGAAATATTGTTACAACCAGAAATGGAAATAAACCAGCTAGGGCGATGGTAGCTTATCTCTGAGAAGAGATGTGTGGCTACATGCCTCTGAACTGTGTTACAATGAGGCTCGAAGGCCTATTTATGTTGGAGAAATAATGGAAAACCCTTCACATTCCAACCTAACCTAGAAGATGAAACGCCAAAATT
>APFE030901260.1:129709-139728 GCA_000404065.3 Pinus taeda | reverse complement strand
TGTTGAGAAACAATGGAAAACCCTTCACATTCCAAAACCTAACCCTAGAAGATGAAATGCCAAATTGTGGGCCCCGTTTTTGGGAAAGTTGGTACATCAACTTCCCGGGGTCGCGAATTGGTCGTATTATCTCTGTTTGACGTGCATGATAGCCCGTTGGAAAGATCTCTCCGAGGAATATGACGGAAAAAGATGATTTTTAGGCAGAAAAATCAATGGCGGTAGATTTCCCAAAAAACGTCGTTTAGGGCCTCAAAATGGCTCCGAAAGTTTAGAACCCGAAAAACTGCTAAAAATAGTAAACTGTGCTATAATTAAGGAAACTGAAAAAACTGAAAGAAGCACTAGAGGGGATCCAAGTGGAATTAGCAGGTGGCCACCAATATCCACCTGGATCAATAGACACTTCGTGGCAGTCACACCCGTGTAATCCTTCAACGGTTGGGCTTCTGCAGAACGAGCCAAGTACTTTATCACAGTGATAATGTACGTCGTGCCTGTCTTTCCTTACGGCTGAATAGGTCCTACAAAATCTATTTCCCACTTTTCGAAGGGTTGCAACGTTACTTGTGGATTCAAAGGCATTTCATCCCTCCAAGATGGCCTGCCTATCCACTGACATACATCACATGCCTTGCAATATTCTTTTGAATCTTAATGAAGGGTTGGCCACCACAACCCAATGCATAGAATCTTTTGCGTGGTTGCTCTTCCTGCATAATGTCCTCCCACGGTGCCCCCATGAGCATCCACAAGGATGTTGTTTCATTCAAAATTAGGTACATACCTTTGTAGTATTTCATCATTCCCCATCTTGTATAGATTCCCAGCAATGACAGAGAAGTCTACCGCCCGCACCACTAATTCCTTCTTTTGCTAGACAGAGTATCCTTTTAGTGTAGTTCAAGTTGTTAGAAAGTTTTTTATATCCTCGAAATGTCCATTCGTGATGTGCACATCAAAAATTTTCACATCAGGTAATCCTTCCTCCAAATGTTCCTCCCCTGTCTCGATGCGCAACAGGTGGTCAGGTCCTGCGTTCAATTGTCCAGGCTTTACAACGACTTCAAAATGGTACTCTTGGAACAATAAAAGCCATCTGCAAATTCGCCCCCCCAAAACAGGCTTATTGACTAGGTACTTTAGTGTGGAGTGATGCGTATACATCTTAGAGTGACCTCCTAGCAAGTAGTGTCGATACTTATAGAGTGCATACATCGTAGCTAGTCCCTCACACTCAGTGGTGGAAAAGTTATTCTCTGCTTTGGATAATCTACGTCTTGCGAACTTGATAGGGTGATCCAAGCCTTCTCCACCATCATGTGTCAGTACTACCCCTAGCACTATACATGATGCATCAACATGTACATGAAACGCTTTCTTCTAGTTCGGGAAGATTAGAATCGTTGTGGTAACCATCTTTTCTTTCAATATATCTAGGCTTTTCTTAGAGTCATCGTTCCAACAGAATGAGACATCCTTCTTCAAAAAAATTTCCATTGGCGCGGTGATTTGGGCATAGCCTTTGATAAACATTTTTTAATATCTTGTAAGTCTTAGAGTAGTGCGCAATTATTTCACACTCCTCGGAGCTTCCAGGTTCAGAATTATGATGATCTTCATGGGGTCTACCATCAGCCCTTGTCTACAAACCACATGCCCTAAGAGGTTCCCAAAAGGAATGCAAAACAGACACTTATTGAGGTTGAGCGTGATCTGTTATCTTCAACAGGTATCCAACATCAAGTGCAAGCTCGCTACATGGCGCCTAACCTGCCCAAATATAGTCTAGTAATCAAAATAGACCTCCAGAAACTTATGAATAAATTCCTTGAATGTCGCAACAACCATGCGCG
Organism: Pinus taeda; assembly: GCA_000404065.3. NCBI lineage: Eukaryota > Viridiplantae > Streptophyta > Pinopsida > Pinales > Pinaceae > Pinus > Pinus taeda. The sequence goes on along the minus strand of APFE030901260.1, from coordinate 137,872 downwards.
AAAATATAGTAGGCGCATACTTCAACCCAAATGGAATTACAATATATTGAAAGAAACCCCACTCAGTCGTGAAGGTTGTCTTGATCCTATCCTCCGGTGCGATTTTGATTTGGTGGTACCCAAAGAACCCATCAATGAAAGAATATGATTCCTGACCACCTACATTGTCCAACACCTCATCCGTGAATAGAGTTGGGAAAGGATCATGCACACAAGTGTCATTTAGTTTTTTGAGATCCACGCATATCCTTATCTCATCCTTCTGCTTCTTCTCTTGTACCACCATTGGGCTTACCCAATCGGATTCCTCCACAGGCTCAATGATGCCTGCTGCCAGCATTTTGTCTAGCTCTAGACAAACCTTCTCCTTATATTTCGGGTTTAGGTGGTAAGGCCTCTGCTTGACTTTCTTCACGTCAGGCATTAACGTGATCTTCATCACTCCCAGATCTATGATTATTCCTTTCAAATACGTAAACTTGGTCAGGCATAAGTCATAATATTCGCGAAGTAATTCAATGACATTATCCATAGTCGCATTGTCCTAGTAGTCTCCAATATTTGCAAATTTGGGATCTGCCTCTATACCAATGTTCACCTGTTTAGTTTTCACTAGTGTGGTTATATTAGGGTTCTCAATCTGTGGTCCCTGAACCTCACGGTGGCCTTCTATTTCTGGAATGTTAATCTTCTGTGGATCCTCATCCTCCTCTTTAGTAGTTACATTATAACATTCCATTGTGCGACTCAACTGAGCAGCCCATTCAGGCTGAATTAGGTCTAAAGGATCTTGTGGTATCCTGAAGATGGGTGCTTTCACCTCTTGAAGCACTTCATCAATGCTATCAAATCCATCCTTAAAACTGAATGTCATCATGAATCCTTTGCGCAGGATATCCCATTCATCTGTCCCATGGCAGAGCTCTATTTCTATATACCAATTCATTGGGATAACATCCAGGGTATGACAGAACAGGTGCACCCACTGAGGTTGAGGATTTTCTCTGTAAGCCTGTGTCCATTTGGACATATGCACACGCAGATCACCCTACCCATCATACTTATTTTTCAGTTGCATCTTAGGCTTCCCAAATCGTGCTCTCATCATCCTCCTATATTTGCACCAATCATCAAAGCTTCCCTTGTGCGTACCCCACCATCTTGCGGGCGTAGCACGCAGTATCTAGTCCAAGGCCTGGAAGCATTTCTTTTCTAGTACCTCCCTTTCAAATGCATCCAAAAAGGTATCTACCTCATTTAGACTATCATAAGTAGGAAAATTCCTTCCCTCTGATGACACACAATGCAGCAATCTGGTCGTCATATTGCAATTCAGCATAGTTACTTCGTGTAACCGATTCTGCGAGTGTTCTATTTATTCGTTGGAGTCCAAAGTGCAGGAAATCTCACGCTCCCATGCAATCTGTCCATCCATGATGGGATTCACCTAGTATTGGTCTCGCACTGTTATCTTATAGATGCAGTCCAGATCACCATCACTTTCATAGTCGCAGATTGGTTCCATATAGCGCTATCCCTCAGCAAGATCTAGGGGTATTATTATGCGCAGTGATTTCTTCTCAAAGATCATCTTCTGCTTCTTCAGATTGATTACCCCATTCACATCAGTAGCCCACTCAATTCCCAAGAGCGCAGGGTAGGGATTGCTATCATCCACAATCTCTATTACTTCAAAATCTGCCAGCGCACTCGCTCCCTAAATATCCGTGGTCACTCACTATAGTCGCCCCATGGCTATGATTTTCTATTGATTTATCATCCTTAGCTGAATCAAAGACCATTGCAGCACAGGTCACCCCATTTGCTCCCAAGTCTACTTTGGCAGTACATTCGCATCTGATCCCAAATCCAAAATGACTTGATCCATTTCGTATTCTCCGATCTACGTAGTGAGTCTCATTTCACGCCCTGTCCTCGTCTTATGCTTTCCGATCTTGTGGACTATGCACGGTTCACCTGGTGTTGTCCTAACACATCTATTGATAAGTTCTCTTAACCCTTTCACAACCTTACTACCACGCAGTAACTTCATACATGTTTCCAGGAAAGTAGTGAGCATAGAGGGGTCCATCTCCAACTCCAGTTTATCCTTGCTTCCTAAAGTGGAGGCCACGGTGAAGCTCTTCTTAACTTCCATGAATGCTTCGCGGGCATGCTCCAAATCAAACTTTGCCTCTTTCAACGGGGCTTTGCGAACCCATGTGTTGTCTTCCAGTTGTTTCCACTTGTCATCTCCCATCACAATTCCACTTCGGAGCACTATATTTACATTCAGATCTTCCTTGTGTGGCTCAGACCTCATCATTTGTAGATTTTAAGTCAGGGGAGGTAGTAGCACTCCTTTGTCACATATCTTGGTTATCAGCATAGGACAATCTTCTATTTCATGATCAAGCAGTGTGCAATACTTGCACAATGTGTGCATTGGATTAGTGCAATCGCAGGCATAGTGTCCTGGCCTTCTGCAATTGTAGAAAATCAATTGTTCACAACCTCTACTAGGTCATCCTCCACCTCAGCCTCGTCCGCAGCCCTGAAATCCTATCCGCGCCATCCCTGCATTCTGGTCAAGGGGTTGTGTTTCAGCCTAAACTCTGTAGGAGGGTGTTCTATCCATCATCAATTCATAGCTCCTGCAAGTACTCTCATCATGTCCCACTGATCTACAAATGTTTTAGAACAACTATTGCGGAGTTTGTGTATACTTCTATAACAAGTGACAGTTGTCCATGGCATGTTTTCCGGCTATTTGACAGATAGCGCACCACAAAGAAGGCACCGCACTAGGTCCTGCTTGAGCTTCTGGCCTTAAAGGCATCGGTCCTCCTCCTGTAAGGTAATTTGTAAATACTAGGTAGTGGTATTTGTGATGACCCCAACTCTTGCATTTCACGCACCCTATCTCTTCACGTACCTCTAGCTGAACCATCCTATCCTGCTTCAAGTTTTGCATCTCAAGGCATAGATTCTTTAGCAACGTGTGTATCTGTTGAACTCCTAGATTAGGATCTTGCATCGAGGTCTCATGTACTCTCATGGAAATATCCAAGGCCTCTGCCTGAGTTGTTATCTTCTGCTGTGACAGTGCACTTCTTAAGTGAGGTAGTAGCGAAGCCACAAACCACTTGAGATGTTGTCCATCTATCAAATTCATGTTGGCTTACCTAATCGTACATTTCAGCCTCTGATCTAGTTCCCAAGGCATCTTGCCTAGTAGCATTGTGATGTCTTTGAATCCCACAATCGACTACGCTTCAAATTTAGGCCTGCTAAATTCTTTATTCAATGCTGCTTGGATGTCCGCTACTCTAGCATTCGGGTTATCACTGGATACTTAATATAGCAGGTTAGCGCGTGATCTTGCAGAGCACTAACAAGTGTTTCCTTATGTATGTGATCATCTATAACACCTTAAGCTTCCCATACAGCCCTCCCAATGAACCAGAATTGGTCAGGGTCCTCATTTCCCAAGCCTTTAAACAAGCGCAACTTCACTGTGTTTTCCATACTAAATCGCAGTGGAGGTGAAAGTGGTACGGTTGAAGTTGGAGGAGATGGTGGTGAAGACAGAGGTGATGTGGGCAGAGGTGGTATTCATGGAAATCCTTGTCTTATCCCCTAAATAGCACTTCGCAGAGAGACATTCGCTATCCCTTCTTCATCCCTTCGCAGTGGTGAAATCAAGGGGCTATACTCCAGACCCTTATTTCCTTCGTTTCTATAACTTTTTCCGCTTCGCGTAGTTCCAAACATTAAGGTAGATGCATAACCTATTTTTCACACAACAACATTTTAATTCAAGCATTCAAAGATTTTACGTAATTACCTCATGGTCCTTTCAAAAAGTGCCTCTCTGCCTCATGTAGGTTTTAACCCCGTACAGAAATTACCTGCATACGAATTCTAAAACACAAAAAATAAACAATGCGAGAGCATAACACATAAAACACATATACACAGATATTTTCCGCTGGATCAAAAAACTGGGACTACCAACTTTATTTTTCATTATGTTCCTTTCAATGTTACAATACATATTTATACATGCCGAAGCATCCAATACCATGTACCGAAAACCATCGCATCCAAAACCATGGACTAAAAACCATCGCGTCCAAAACCATGTGCGAAAATCATGCATAAAAACAAAGGTAGTTCCACCCAACCTAATATAGGGTCCAAAAAAAAAATTCTCCCTACCCAACATTCTCCCACTTGTTGTTTTCTTTCCACAAGGGGCCACAAGAGAGCTTAGTCATTTATCCATCCCTGCAATGCCCATTGTTTCTCTACACCAAAATAACTTCACAGAGCTCATAAATTTTGTGAATGCATCTACAGTATTCTTCAAAGTGTCCACCTTTACCAACAACATCTTTTTGTCTTGTATCATATCCCTCACAAAGTGATATTGAACGTCAATGTGCTTTGTCTTTGAATGGTAAGCAGGGTTCTTTGATAAGAAAATTGCACTTTGGATGTCACAGTCTATCCTTATAGCTCCCTGTACTAACCCCATACTTGAACACAATCTCTGCAACCAAACTACTTTCTTTCTTGCATGAGTGGCTACCATGTATTCTGCCTCTGTAGTTGATAGTGCCACTACAGATTGTTTCTTACTCATCCAACTGACTACACCTCCAAATAGGTTAAACTCATACCCACTTGTAGATCTTCTCTAATCCAGATCTCCAGCCCAGTCCACATCAATAGAGCCACGGATATCCAAAACTCTATCCAATCCTAGTCTTCCTTGGTAGCACAAACCATAATCACTAGTGCCACACAAATACCTGAAAACCTGTTTCACTGTTGTCCAATGCTCCTTCCCAAGTTTTGACATAAACCTGCTCAATACTCCCACTACATGTGTAATGTATGGTCTAGTACAGACCATCGCATACATCAAGCTACCAACTACACTTGCATATGTAACATGGGACATATCCTCTTCCTCTTCTTGTGTCTTGGGACATTGTTCAACAGATAACTTTATACCTACAGGAATAGGAACCTTCACCAATTTACTATCCTGCATATTAAACCTCCACAATAATGTCTCAACATACTTCCTACAGTTTAACTAGAGCTTCCTCTTTTCCCAATCTATTTTAATTTCCATGCCCAAAATATAGTTTGCAGCACCAAGAGCTTTCATGTCGAATTTGGACGACAATTGGGTCTTCAAATCCTGGATAATTTTTTTGTCATTTCCAACCAGCAACATATCATCCACATAAAAGACCATACAAATAACACGGTCACCAATTAATTTAAAATACACACAGTGATCTGCTTTTCTTCTGGTGAAGCCAAGTCCCCATATAAATGTATCAAATTTATGATACCACATCCTTGGTGACTGTTTTAACCCATACAGAGACTTCTTTAACTTGCATACTAGTTCTTTCTTACCCTTCACCGCAAAGCATTTAGGTTGCTTCATGTAGATCACCTCTTCCAGATCCCCGTGAAGAAATTTTGTCTTCACATCCATCTATTCTACCTCAAAATCAAAAGCAGCAGCGACAGATAAAAGTAATCTAATAGAAGCTACCTTGGCAACAAGAAAAAAAATATCAGCTAAATCAATTCTCGGCACCTGGGAATAACCTTTTGCTACCAACCAAGCTTTGTATTTCTCCACCTTTCCTTCTTAGTTTTTCTTCTTCTTGAACACCCATTTGCTGCCAATGGGTTTCATTCCAATCGCAACTCCACTAGATCCCAAGCCTCATTTTTGTGCAAACATGCCATTTCATCAACCATGGCCTCTTTCCAGAGTTTTCCATCCTCTGAATCTACTACTTCCTTCATAGTTCTGGGGTCATAATTAGTAATAGATAAAGCAAAATTTGAATAGGAAGTAGATGGACTATACCTTTATGGCAACCTTATTTCTCAACCTGATCTTCTCACACTCGGAGTTTGTGGCTCTTCATCTTCTGATTCCTCATCTGCTGTAGAGTCTGATTCTTCCTCCTTTAGCTCAAACTCTATCTTCTCAGGTTCCTTTGGTTGGACTTCATGTTTAATAACATCTTTCACCTCTCTGAATACCACATCTCGGTTGTACACAACCTTCCTTGTTACGAGGTTCCAAAGCTTATAACCCTTTAAACCATCCTTATACCCAATAAAGATGCACTTTTCAGATTTACTATCCAACTTTGTTTGTTTCTCCTTTGGAACATGTACATATGCATCGCATCCAAATACCCTCAGATGTGAAAGAGAGAGTTTCTTACCAGTCCATACCTCTTTTGGAGTCTTATCCTCCAATGCTAATGAAGGTGATCTATTGACCAGGTAACATGTTGTCTCCACCGCCTCTACCCAAAATTCCTGTTGTTACACAGCAATTTGTCACCATCCCTGCTACCCCTCTCCCGCATCTTGGAGGACTCATTCCGAGACCTATGAGAAGTGACATGACCTGCAAACACTTGCATTGCATTCCCCTAAACATGAGCTTCATTTTCCCTGAAGACATCTCCTACTAAAAGACCCTAAAAATAGCCCCTTTTCCATTGGTGCGGTCCCAAAGTGCAGCCCTCACGCCAATGGGGTAAATCCTCCAAAGAGGGTGCGCCAGTTGGCGGTCTGTCATAGAGTCACACCCGCGCCAACCATAATCAGTGGTGTTTTTTAACAAACAAACGGTGGAAGTTTCGTCCTAACAAATTCCTGGATTGTATCTATCTTGAGTTGGGTGGTTTGGCTACGGATTTCCATAGAGGAAGTGGTTTACCACCTCTCATGGAAGCTTCCTTGATGATATGGCCAATCCCATGATTATTGTGGATGATCCCAACTCCCCTTCCTCCATCTATAAAGCTTGTCCATTTTCCTTGGCAAGTTAGTTCCAGAGATTCAGAATTGTCAAGTTTCCAAGAGCTTCATGCTGCAAGAGCCTTCTTAATTCCCATAAGGCCAAATCCAAGTAAGGAGATTCTTGTCCAAGAACCAAAGGGAGAGGCTTGTCCCTATTCCCAACAAGCTTTGCAAGACATGTGCTGCTGACTAACCAGCCAAAGGAGAATCTAGGGTCAGAACTTTGGTTGTATTCTTCTTTGATTATTATTAATGAACGACTATTGGTTATGGTTCCACTCTTATTGTTATTTGTGATGATGATGAGTTATATCCTTTCGGACTGATATATAGTTGCATATGCTGGATTTTATGCTTGTGTTTGTGTCATTTCTTGTATGTGCAGGTGTCCATTCACGGAGATCGTGGGGATTGTGATCTGCCAAGGAAAAGGAACGAGAGCACCACCTCTTCTACAAGCACTAGCATTGGAATCCAGGTAGGCCTTCATCACTGGTCTGTTAATTTGCAATTAGGAACTTGCACTATAGCGTTTGATGATTGTTGCTAGACCCGGTCTAGGCTAGTAGGGATCACCTCTGTCCGCAGAGGGGATTTACCTCCTCAACACCTGTCCTAACCTAGCACCACTGAGCATGCTTCTTGCCCTTTCCATCAACGTCTTTTTCATTCTTCTTGCAGCTTCATTTTGCTAAGGTGTATATGGAGTAGTCTTCTTCCATGCTATACCACACTTCTTACAAAATTATTCAAATTCCTTACTGCAAAACTCTCCACCGTTATCTGCCCTTAGCACCTTTATCTTCTTCTATTTCTGGTTTTCCACCAGAACCTTAAATTCCTTAAACCTGTCAAAGACTTCAGATTTCTTCTTTAGGAAATATATCCATTTATTTATTGAGAAGTAATATATAAATGATACATAGTACACAAACTTACCCAGTGATGGAACCTTCACAGGTCCAAACACATCACTAGGCACAAGCTCTAATATCTGTTTCGCCCTCTTACCACCAGAGGGGAAACTCACCCAATTCTTCTTCACATATACACAATTTTCACAGAAATAAAAATACAAAGAGCTATTACTCATACGTTACACCATACCTTTACCATGAAGTATTTGAAGGCCCTTCTCTCCAGTATGTCCAAGCCTTTGATGTCACAGCATGGTCTTCTCTCCAGAGACCACTAGATTTTCTGCTCCACTTTCAAGAACCATAGAACTGTTGCACCCATCAACAACAATGCTACCTTGTAGCTTGTACAGAGTTCCAATCCGAACTCCCCACATCAATACCAGTG
>APFE030901260.1:108136-129399 GCA_000404065.3 Pinus taeda | reverse complement strand
TATTGACAGATGATAACTGACTTAGCACAGTATTAACTGCATTAAGATGTTCTATCACCGAGTCTCCATCTTTCATCCTTAGGTTATACAGCTTTTTCCATAGGCATTGTTTATTCACCAGAGACTTAGATTAGTACAAAGTGCCTAACTTGTCTCACAAAGCCTTCGTCGTAGCTTCCCCTGATACATTCAACAATATTGAATCTGAGACACACAATCATATTGTACTCTTTACCTTCCGATCCAACTTCTTCCATTCTTCATCAGACGCTCCCATTGGTTTAGTACTCGGATCTACCACAATCCACTGATCTTTTCCACCAAACAGATCCTCCATAAATTGAGTTTCCACAACTCAAAAACTTCTGACCGTTAAATTTAATCAATTCTTCTTCTTTCCACTGCTTCGCCATCTTTCTTTTCAACACTAGAATCGATTTCCCACAGATCTCCCATGACAGGGTTCTATTAAAGGCCCGAGTGAAACCCTCTAGCACAAAGGTTGTCCCTTGAATCCAAAACATCCAGAACCAAATGTAGTTTTAACCCTGTACAGAAATTACCTGCATTTATGAATTATAAACACAAAAAAATAAACAATGTGAGCATAACACATAACAACATATTACACATAGACTTTCCCCTGGATCCCAAAAACTGGGGACTAACCAGGCTTGATTTTTCATTATGTTTCTTTCAATGTTACAATACATATTTATACATGCCGAAGCATCCAATACCATGGACCGAAAACCATCGCATCCAAAACCATGGACCGAAAACCATAGCGTCCAAAACCATGTGATAAAATCATGCACAAAACCATAGGTAGGTCCGCCCAACATAGCTGACTGAGGTGTCAACCATGAACTTAGTAACAAATCCTCCTATAATGCGATTGAGCCAATTATTGATGGCACACACAATATTATCCTCCGACGCTTCCAACCTCCACACTAGATCTGGGATCCACACAATAGGACCATAAATTTTCCACCTTCCGTAGCTATCTTCTAGCTTCGTGATCCATTCGTATAGATCAGTAGGGAAGGACTGATCTATATACAAGTATCGGTCCAACTGCTATTATTTTGACAGCCACAGGTTTCTGTTTTCTTATATCGCGAACTCGTGAATCCTTCTGTCCAACTAGCCTTCGATTTCGTTCTTAGTTGGATTCCAATGATACAACATCACACATCTCCATGCAGATTTCGGTCCCGACAATGGAACCATTTGTTGGCTTATGGGGGCCTAACCTAGGTTTAGCATTAGTTAGCCAAACAAATCACTACATTATTGGCCCTTTCGGCATTAGCCCGCGGAGCGCGGACTGAAGTCTCACTTGAAGCAGTATGGAGGGGATGCTGGAACCAAGTTTCCACACCCTTGAGATGGTTGTGATGTCGGTTTATTTCAGCTATACCTACCTGTGCGCAAGTTGTTTATCCCTCTGTTCTACCCTTCAGTACCTTCGCAAAAGGATCCAACCAACTTTTGCACAGCCCTAATGAGGGGCTAATATACTTTTATGCTACTAGGGTAGAGAACTGTGATATTTCCCAAACCAGGCTAAGTGTCTTACTTATCTTATTAACAGATCTTAGTTAGCTTCGCTTAACGGATTTTCTTACTTGCATTCACTTAACCAATATATTTACATACATTCGCGCATCATGTAAGCATTATAAGTAAAATTCATACCCAATATAACAGATGCATAAACAGGAAATAAAGATGCAAAAATTGTAGAATACTTCTCTTTATTGATAATTCTGAACAATTACAGATTCGACCCACCCTACGCACTCAGCTACAGGGGTCCGCGCACTCAGTTGTGGACTTCTAGGCCTCTGCACAGTCAGCTACAGAGCCTCTACGTACCCTATGACCCCAATCTTAGACTTCCACTTTAGAGCTATCTCTCATACATGTTCAATCTTAATTTCTTTTTTCTAACTACTTAGATCTTAGCTCTATTTATACAATCCATGGTCTGCGGACCATGTGTAGATCTTCTATAGCCGACATTACATTTCCAAAATAAGGGTGGACAACCCTATGACTCTTTAATAACTACGCGCTCCGCGACCACAAAATGTGGAGTCTTTACATTTGGATTACAAAATTGGACCAAAATATGGACTTTACGCCCCAAAACTGCCCTTGGGGAATCCCACGCCCAACACATGTTCTTCTTATTGTGTTATATAAACATTTTGAAAAAATAAAAATAAAAAATTGAGGTAAAATGGGCTCCACATTTTGACAATGCATGGTTTTTCCAATGGTATTCTTATGTAAGAAGTTACACACACACACACACACACACACACACATATATATATATAATCAGTCTAGATCCATCTTAATTAGAAGGATCAAATCTCTTTAGGTGCAAACCTCTGTTAGAGTGAAAAGAGATTTGATCCCTTTGGGCGCTTCGTTGATCTGAAGTTAAGATGGATCTAGGTTGGCGTGACACTACAATTGAGTAAAATGGTTCTTTAGCACAACATAACACTATAAGTAATTTTAGATAAGATGTTATTTGCGACTAGGTAACATAACAATGTTGCAAATACTAATGGTAACTTTGTAAGGATAAACATTCTAGTGATGTCAATTATTTTATTGAATACAAATTATAAAACCTAATATAATCATTGATATATCTATTATTGAATAGTGAGTATCATTAGTTTTCTATTTATTATAAGTTTTGAAAAAAATGGTCAAATTGTGATTTTTTGTTATTTAAAATGTGGTTTTGACTACATATACGGATTCAACACCCTGAAAAACGATAAGGCACTCAAATTGCGAAAGGTTCATAACTCAAATTTGTGATTATGACAAATCTCTACCCAATTCTAAACAAATTCCAATGCAAAATGTGCCCAAACAATCTCGAAAATATATAACAAGTAAACTATGACTTAACTTTTGTATAAAGTGTTATCACCCAAGGCTTTTACCTCACCGTAGCATAACATTACTTCCAAATACAACATGAGACAATTACTACCTCCTTAAGGGTAAGAAAATTTTAATTTAATATTATAATACAATCCTAGTGGTTCAATTCATCGCTGCACCAAGAAAAGTAATGGACGAATGCAATTGTACAAGGATTTAGTGACTCCATAAATAGCTACTTTAATATTTAATTACTGTGCAGTAAAGAAGTAGTCTAATTGTTAGAAGTTTGTCTTTTTAGGGATATATTTTTCAATTTCATGGTTTTGGTTTAAATATGTATAAACTGACATGCATTCTTATTGCAAAAAGATAACAATTACTTTTAAATGTCATAGTCTAACTAGCCTTTAAATTTGCCATGAAAACCATTGAAATTCTGGCAAGATTTTGATAAAATCTAGTAGGAATTTTTGTAAATCCAGGTTATAACTGTCAAACTTCAATATTTTGGGTGCCCTAGGGCCTAGAGGTTTATGATGGTGTAGAATCCATTTCCATCATTAAAAACATGATTCAAACACTACCACTATGAGATTTTTTGAAAAAAAAATGGTTGGATTCTGTCCACTTTTGATCGTCCGAGCAATTTCTCTGCCTCCATAAATGACACCCTTTTAAACTTGAAAAGTGGAAAAATAACCCTACTAGGTTACCGTATTCATGAAAACGCATGAGGTATCAAAGTAAACTGCATATCTTTCTATTCCTGGTGCATTTCACATTTTTTTTCAAAGAATTTATTTTGAAGGCATGAAGATTATCGTAAAATGAATTGTTTTTTATGCACCAAAGCATAATTATTGGAACTAGACACACCCTAGTAAATAAGTGATGGTGAAAATTAGTGTTTCCTATCTTACTCGAATTTGAGTGGGAGTAGTGTGTAAATTGTTGGATCAACTTCTGAATCATCAAGTTTGTTTGTGCCACAAGTCTTTTGTGGGATCCTGGTTAATTTATTGTTGGTAAAGCCACATACCTCTACAAAGTGATAGTGAACCAGTTACATATATTGATTTAGATGAAAATGTTTTTTACTCTTTAGGTCCCTTCCATCTGCTAGGGTCAAGAAATGGTAATAGAATGAGAGTTACCTGAGAGTGAGATCACAACTTAAGTTATCCTTCTGATTATAGGTATATCTTGGTCTGAGTCCCTATGATGATTCCCACCTAATTTTCCATCTCCCTCCTATGAGGTTATGAATTTGGTCATATTCATTAGTCAATATATTATCTCAATAGTTCATTTTTTTGTTATATTTTTTTGTTGAATTTCTCTAGAATTTAATAGGGATTTGTTGGAATGAGAAGTTTGAGTTGTGAACTAGAATTTAAATTTGTTGAGTTGTGAACCTCTTTACAATTCAAGTTCTCATGGATAATTTGAGTTGTGAAACCTCCAAAATTGGAGTGTCTTAGGAATTTTTTATGATTTTGAAGCTATATAGGCAATGAAAAAAGAATTTAAACAACAAAATATCATGATTTAACAAAAAATTATTTGACCTTATTTCAATAAAAAATTTGTATATAATAATTAAACAATGCCATTGTAAAAACTCCTAAACTTATAATATTTATGCAAAGCCTAGTTAGACAATGCCACCCAGAATTTTTACAACTTCTTGCTCTTGTTGAACTAGTTCTAAAAATGGTCGTATATATGTGTCCCAAGAAGTGATGCTTTGGCATGTGGGGATCCACAAGTTATAGAGTATCCAACAAGATATTTGTTAGAGTGTGTAACTCCCACTTGTCTCAATGTGTGTGATTTTTTTATTATTTTGATTCTTGGTCATTATGTATAGAATTATAAACTCTACATAAAGGAGTCTCTTCCTAGTGTTTAGGAGTTGGTTGAGGTCTATTTGGTTGAGAGATTATATCCAACTAGTTAGTCTCATATATTGGTGTGTGGTTGAGATATTCACTCAACTAAGATAGGGTATGTCGAAGATAGATTCACTATTTTGAGAAATAGCTTGAATTTATATTGTAATATTATTTTGGTATGAATATAATTTTTGTTTCTTATGTGAATTTAATTTGGTATTAGAGCCTATATGGGCCTGCACTTCGCCCCCTCGTGTGAGGGCCTAAGGAAATGGAGAGTATATATGTTTGTTGAGAGTGTATTGTTGTTTTGTTTGTAGTAGGGTATTTTTCCATCAATTACATGAGGAAATGAAATGTTTGTGGTGAGTGTGAGAAGCTCTAACCACGAGTTATAGCCTTAATAAATGTTGTGTGTGAATTTGAGTTGTGTGAAGAGTTAAGACCATGTAGAGTAATTTTTGAGTGGGCCTACTTCTATGAAGAATAATTTCCAAACCATTTCCATCCACTCTTTGTCTATTGCGAATAATTATTCTATTTGATATCCTTGGGGCCTTCACACTGACTTGTAGTAAGCAACATATTCTGGGTTTTGTGGAGATGGTATCATCATGCTTCAAAAAATATTAATTCTCTAAATCATGATGTTGAGAAGTCCTTTATGCCTTAGGCCGCAATGTTTTGTTGGGAGAATTTGTAGTTTCAAAAGGCACCAATGGCAGTGTTAACTAGATTAGGTCGCTCGTAGTGAACTTGGAGATGGATGTTAAATGAGGTCATGGAGATGCCACATAATGTGGTAAAGGTCTATTAATTGAAAAGGTAAATATTATGATTTCAAATGTTATAGATTCCTCTTTGTAAATTTGTTCTAAAAGTTAGCGAAATTAAAAAGAAGTTGGGTGAATTAAAGTCAATGTCAAGTCATCATTGAATGAGCACAGAAGTGCTTCACAGTGCTTGGCTCCACCAATGGTGATAATATTATGGCAATATTCATCCATGGTAAAATGAGAATCATTTTTTCTTAATTTATTTGGAGCTTGGGAAGATAAACACCTTAAGCCTAATTAACTCAATCTAGAAATGCAATTTGTTAGAATTGTTTATAATTGCATGTTTAAAAACTCTTAAAAGGAACAAATTAATGGTGCTATTCATATTTTTTTTGGGATTAGAAGCATTTACATTCAACATAACTAATTGAATAAAGTAGTATTTTTAGAAATGGCTAATCTATCAAATCATAGGAAAATCCAAGACAACAATTAAACCAATAAAAAGTAAAAGGAGACTAAAGGCAGTCCATGGTGGATAATAAGGTTTAAGTGCAGTAGATAGTGGTTGGTGCAACAAAAACAATGAAAATTAGGTGATGGTGGACAACAAAGCCAAAAATTTTGTGGGCTTGTGGAATAGACTCATGACCATGTTGAAGTATGTGTTACACATTTTATTGTAAGCATGTCTATAGGATTATGCTTGAAGTACCTAGTATTTGCATGTATGGTGTTCATAATTGTACATGAGTCATATGATGTGTACCCCTAAAATGTTTTTTGTCATTTAAAAAACATTTTTGGTGTAGGTTTGTGGTAATCCATAAACCACTTGTGAGAGAAAGTGGAGAAATATTCATGTAGAGTTGTTTTCTCCTTGAAACTTTAATGTAGGAGAATTGCAAGCATGGTTGAGACTCATCTGGAAAAACATAGATCATGCTTGAGGGTCATCTGAGAAAAATGGAAGCATGGTTGAGGGTCATCCGAGAAAACACAAAGCATGGGTAATCCAAGGAAATTCAGACTGATGCTAGTTGTGTGAGGTGGACTTATAGGTATAAGTATAAAGATAATGACAATTGACTGAACCATGTACATGAAGGGACATCCTAGTAGATCGGCGATTGTTGTAGCTGGTGACCCATGAACTATGGTGGATGGTTGTCTTTTATATGGATGTCAACATTTTATTATTGATAATTTTTGTAAATAATAGGTTGCTTTAGATGTATACTTTTCTTTGATTGAGATTGAGATAAGTGGTCCTTAAGGGAGAGTGTTGGAGTGTGTAACTCCCACTTGTCTAAATGTGTGTGATTATTTTATTATTAAGATTATTGGTCATTATGTGTATAATTTTAGACTGTAAGTGAAGGATTTTGTTCCTATTTTTTAGGAGTTTGTTGAGGTCTAGTTGGTTGATAGATTCTCTCCAACTAGTTAGCCTCCCAGATTGGTGTGTGGTTGAAATATTCACTCAACTAAGAGATTATATGTCCAAGATAGATTAGCTATCTCAAGACATAGCTTCTTTTATGTTTATTGCCTTATTATTTTGATATGAATAAAATTTGACTTCCTTATGTGATTTTAATTTGATTTGGAGGAATTACAACTTAGTTGACCTGCTTTTCTACTTTTACTTTAATGTAGCTTTGTTAACAGGATCCATGTGAAGCACACATATTATGGAATGAAATGGAATGCAATAAGGCATTGATGTAGGCCCCAGTCATCATACAGAGTCAATCATCATTGACAGAACCTCCAAGCAAGAGTAAAAGACTCCTAACACATCTAAGGCTCACACCATGAACCATAGCCATTGAAATATCAATATGTTATGATTAGTCCTAATTTTTCGAGACGTAGCTAATCAACTAGGGAATTCTTGAGGATTTCCATCCATTGGCATATCCTTGATGGATGTGGCTCATAAGTGTGGGTCTAAAACAACCAAATTAGTGGAGGGAGATGTTAAATGTGTTATTGAACTCTTTTAAGTATTTTTTATCAGAAACAAAAAATATAGATTTACTTACCTACGAACCACATTCGTTTTATTGTCAGTATTTGGAAAATATATCACTCAAGTGATGCTTTCATGTTGTTAGTGGTGTTATGCTTCATCTATTTTCACATAGAGTAGCACAAAATAACATGGATATGTATGTCAATTGCATCTATATTTAAGCCATCCTCCTATAACAATGCTAGGGACATTATTTGCATAGAGAACTAGTACTTCAGCAGCTATGATTCATGGGACAAACACTATATTGGTGAAGCTACATCTTTCACCTCTCTCTATATTTAAAATGTTCCTTCCTAACATGTGCAATTTAAAAAAAAAAAAAATTCCTAAGCTCCATATATTCTTTTTTATCAACAAAAAAAACATAATATCCTTCATTAAAATTTAAAGAGGAGCTTACATACATCTTAGAAAGGGAAAAGGACACTAAAAGCATACATCTCTAGAATTAAAAGAGAAAAAAAAAGAGAAAAAAATGCCAGGAAATTGAAAGAGGACATGTCTACAGATAACTAGTCAAGACCAACAACGAAATAGAGATGTAGCTTCCATACATCAAAAAAACAAAAAGGAACCAACCCCACCCAAAGAGGGGCCGATGAGGAAAGCCAAATAAATATTTTTGGGCTTGTAACAAAAAGAGACCAAAATCTGTCGCAAGCCACGTTGTAAAGGATCCCAACTCGCAAAAACCTTTAATGAACAAAAAATAGAAAAACATCAGCCTAGGAAGGAGAGGAATGCCACACTTGGAAGGGGAAGTTGCCTCTAAATTTTTCCCATGATACACATGATGAAAAGATATGTCAAGGAAATATGCCTGGATAGACATGATATTGGTCATCCAGTGCTGAAGGAGAAGGACCTCAAGAGAGTTCTTCCCTTGGACCCATTCGATAACTATTTTAAAGTCACCAACAATATTGATCTTATTAATAGAAACCCATACAATACACTCGAGAACCCCCCACAGAGCCACAACCTCAACTGGTAGTTGGTCCCACACCCTCTATGCCAGAAGAAGCGATATTCACGAGTATGGTAGAGCTTGATAAAATCACCACATCCACACAGTCCCCCTATCGAGACCCCATCAAGAAAGTCAATTGGATATGAGTCCCTCAGGTCCTTAAAGGAGATAGTTTATAGGGGTGTCCTAAGGACCCAAGTGCAAATCTCAAGGAAATAGCTGATGATTTTGAGACTGGTGGAAATAATGTATGGAGGCTTATTTTCAAAAATAGAGGCATTTATAGAACACCAAATTCCCCATAAAGCATAAAGTGGGATCAATATGTGAGTTATCTACTTCATGGATCAGTACAAAAGGAAAAATAATAATTGAGGACCAATCCCTTTCAACATTGATCTTCAGCATATCAGAGACTACTTCCCAAATGGAATTGGTGAATAGGAATGTCAAAAATAGGTGCACAAAATATTCAAAATCATAATCGCACAAATGGCATCTTCCTAGACCTTGGTAGCCCCTTTTCATCAAATTCTCCCAATTGAGGATGTGATTGTGAAGATTCAACTAGGAGACACATTTTAGTCTTAGAGGAGCGTCCCACTTTCACATGGGTGTAGTCCAATCAGTGAAAGGGATTGGCTAGGAAGCTCTGGAAAATAAGAGTAGAACTCTTTAACATAGAAGTTTCTGTCAGAAGCTCCTCCTCCCCAAGCGAGAATTTTTGTCCCATTCGATAGAGCAATCCCTACCTCACATAGCTTGTGGTGATAATATTCTCATTCAAGATCAATCTCTGCTGAAATGCTACTCCCATGAGTGCAGCCATGAGGAAGAGGGGTGTGATAAGGGGAATGGATCATGTAAATTTTCTAAATTGTAGACTCACACATGATGCAATGAAAGAATGATTTGAGGTGAGAGAATATGATCTCCATTTAGGCTCTTAATCACATCCAATCCAATGAGAATATTTTATCCATTTCCCACTTTCTAACAAAATTTTCCATAGAGCCAGTGCTTGGCTGACATCAAGTTGTTCAGATGTAAGTTTGTCTTCTATCAGTTGGAGCCCCAACATCAACCCATTCCTCTAATTGAAAGTGTTGCAGATACATCCCCTGAATAATCTCATGCAAGATGCCATGATCATTAAAATCCCTCCACAAATTTCTTGAAAGAAGGGCTAGATTAAAATGTCTAGTACCCCTCATACTGCATCCACCCAACTTAGTAGGTCTAGTAAGAGAATCAAGTTAAATTAGATTATGTTTCTTGGAGCTTTCAAATTGATACCATAGAAAAATTTTAATGATGGCATCAATTTTTTGGGTGATCGTTTAAGGAAGAAGGAATAAATGCATCCAAGAAACCAAAATCCCTTACAAGACCGATTTAATCATAATCACTCTTCCCCATAGAGTGAGCTAGTTTTGGTCGCAAATGAAAGTTTTTTCTTAAATTTATTGATCAACAAACTGCAATCTTGTCACCTACTACCTAGTCTTCAAGATCTCTGATCAAAATGTGTAGTAGTAGGATGTTTAAAGTTCTCACCTATTGGAAGATTATAAGTGTATGAATGTTGCAGGTGGTAGATTGCCTTTGAAGAATATAGGTGCACAAACATTGTAGGTGGAAAAATCAAGGGGCCAGGTAGTAGCAGTTCTAGTTCTAGGTAGCAGTAGCCTCAACCAGCCTCATCCTCATCTATCAAAACACGGTTATTCAGAATTGAAGGTAATAGACTCTATGAAAATGACTAATGGAAAAATTATTATTAGTATTTTTATTTTTTTTTTTAAATTTGAGAAATCGAAAAAATTAAAAAAATCAAATCAACATGCTCTCACTCAAATGAGAACAATAATTTTATTTTTAAAATAATTATAATTAAAGAAAATTTCATATAAACTTTCTATAATATTTTAAATTTTCAGAAAAATAATACTAGTTCAATGCCATTTTGAGTGTGACCTAATAACCATAGCCCCTCAGGCAGGGACATATAATGACTCTTTAAACTCTTGTTCTTGATTCCATGTCTCTTAATGACGTGGGTAATAGTATAATCTCACATGTTAATTGTTGTAGTGTTTTCTTCTCAAAGATGTACGAAAAGAACCCACTTAAGATTGTAGATGACAAACAATCTCAATAATATAAATGGCTCCTAAAAATTGTAGATTTGCAGCAACTGATAGAAACAAAACCTGCCAAAATTCTTATCTATGCCACAATCATAGTTAAACAGCAAAAAGAAATAGTAATAACTCCAATCATCCAATGGAAACCAGATATAAAACGAATAGTTTTATTGTAATGCCTGTGAAGGGAACAAATAAATGTTACCAGCCCCACTCTATGGTATGGGTTCTTGTCTATCCTCAAACTTCTTCAGCTTGTGTAGAGTCTCTCTCCTCTATAATGTGTAAAAGATGGTGTGCGACAATGAAAATAATCAGAGTTACAACAGTGAGTGCAATAATGAAAATAATGAAAAGTGAATAATGAATGGAAAACCCTTCTATTTATAACAAAATATTGAGTTATCCTCGAATAGTAAGCAACAATAAAATATTATTAACTCCATTCTTGGAATATTTTATTATATTTGGTTAGGAGGGAAAAAACATTTAAACTTTTATTTAGAAATAATAAATAAATAAATTATTTATTTATCATCTCAAGGAATTTGTTAAGGAATAATAAACAAATAATGATTTATTTAACTATTCCTAAGGGATTTAGTCAAATTTGACAAGGAAAAATAATTAACTAGTGATTAATTAATTATTCCTAAAGAAAAATAAGATAATTAATGATTTATCTATTTATTTGTCATGACTGGGTCAAATATGGCAAGGAATAATAATTGAAAAATGTTTTAATTAATTATTTCTAGAAGAAAATCAAATAAATAGTAATTTATTTAATTATTCCTCATCGGTTTAACTATAAATTACTTAACAAAGGTGGTTTATTAAGTAATTTCTCAGAGTGAAAGAAATTTTACTATGGTAAAACTAGCTTTACATGGTGTACTTTGATCCATCTAGTAAATTATGCTAGATGATCAATTTTTTGGTGATAACATTAATTACTAAAATTCCAACATGATTCCTAATTAAGCTATATAACTATTGAATAATGAAAGTAGAATGCGCGAAAGATGTTTGTATTTTTTTTAATACCTATTTTATTAATTTATATTTTCTTCTCTTCTGACAGTATTGTTCATAGCATTTTTCTTCCTTGATATGATGCCAACTCACATGAAAGAGGGTTGTGGTTCCTACTATACTTGGGGCATTACATTCATTCTCATCACTTCATTGATCATAGCATGAAGCTGACACAATGTTAACTTCATTTTAATATTGCATGCAACATAGGGAGGAAAAGGAGGACTCAGTGGGAGAATTCTATGAGATTGTAGAGCTAGAGGAAAAAATAACAAGATCTCAAGTTGGCCATTTGTTAGCTGCCCAAAAACTCCTCTTTCATTTCTTCTTTTTGAATCAAATAAGCACCCTATTGCTTATATTAAAATTTTAAGTATTTGATCATATATTGATTTTGGACATCAATTTTTAGTTCCTTGTAGAGTGTATACTAAAAAAACATTTATTTCCTTATGACTATTGATTTGAGCCTTAAAAAAAAATTGAGTAGGATTTTGTGTGTTGGTTTCATGGTTATTTTCATGTTGATTATTTTCATTACATTTATGGTCGATTGCAATTTCTAATAAAAATTTTCACTATAGATTAGTGTTTTTCCTTATGACTCCATAAAGGATTTTTTTTATCACTTTTTTGTTATATCAAAACCACTATTTCATACTCCTAAACACTATTAGGGATTGATACTTTGGTGAATGTATTGAAACTATTACATAACATATAATATATCGGGGGTGAATCCTATATTCATATGGTCTTGACCCCTTTTCAACTATGAATGAAACCTATACTATAGAAACCTACATATATAATGGCTCATCGATAGCTTTTATTTGATTTTAATGCTAATTATCGCATCTATCCCTATGTTGATGAATTAAATAGTGAGTGGTCATGTCGTTCGATATGTGATGAGGCTAGAAATTAATTCATTGATTAGTTCTATTGTTTATGTGAAAATGTTAATTTTATGTGGCACAATACATGCTCGACATGTGGATTAGGGTTATGGTGAACTATCACAAGGAAGGATTTTTCTCATTATTTTCACCCTGTACTACTATTACCTAATTTTTCCTGTCATTCCAAACTACCTCATATCCAAGGGCCTTTCCAGATTCTGTCTATTATCAATTATTTTCTACATTCCAAACCCTACCCTTTCTATTTCACAGAGGTCTTTGGTATTTCATTTATTTTATTATCATTTTTTCAAACCCTAACCAATTCCTATGTTGCTCCATTGTCAATAACCTTGTCTTTTTTCCATCTCCCTGTGAATAATATGGGAACATTTTTAATGGCAAAAGTTATAAGAATTGAATCCATTGGAGGTGAAACTATTGAGGCTTATAAGGAATATTTAGCTTGATTCAAGGAGGTGGGTTGGTGGGAGTTTATATAGTCTTTCAAGGGACAATGTTGAATTGGCAAAGGCATTCACATAAACTTACAATTGCAAAGTCACTCAAGTTGGGGATGTGGAAATTCTGGTGAATGAGGCTTTCTTTGTAGAGCCTATGAAGTTGATTGCAAAAGGTTAAAGTTGGTAAAAAAATTGTTGAGTTAAAGACATGTTGTGGGATAAATTATCCTCTCAAAGAAAACCACATACAATGTGAAAGGATGTCTGTGAACTCATTAAAAACCAAGTGGCATGATCTGGTTTTGATTTTCAAATGGTATATAATGTGTGAAGTCCGATATGGTTTTTTGTTTTATTACCATTTTAGGTTGCTTACAGTGTTTTTAAGATGTAAATTGAATCTGCATTACTATCTGCACAAAATCCTTACGGAAATGTCTAAATTTTATCAAAGGAGTTTTAAGAATATTGACCACAACTTATTTGTTAAGGAATAATCCACATATTTCTCAAATTTAGATTATGTCAATTGGGGGTTTCATGGGATGTTTTTTTTGTGTCAAAATAAATTTGCAAAATCCTTAGAGAAATGTCAAGAGAAAATACAATATGACCAAATTGATGAACGTTTTCAAGAACATGTTTCAGAAACTCTCACCTCTCCACCATGACCAGAAAGACCTAATTTTCCATTTTCAATTGATACATTATATATCCCAAAGGAAGAACCTATCAATTCGGCTCATGGATGAATTTCTCGTAGCATGGCCAAAATAATTAGAGAAGGTTTTGCTCAGCAAAACCCTCACCCAACACTTCTAGGTAACTTCGAGACTGACCAAAATGACTTCATGCATTTTGACCACTGTGAACCTGCAAACGACATAGTCGAATGTGAGGAAAACGTGATTACATAAACCCAAGTTAAAATTAAAATACTTTCTAGAATAATTTCCCAAGCTAAGAGAAATAGGAATAGGAATAAATCAGCCCCAGTTGTTCATATTGATGTTCCTGAGGGGTCTTCGCCAAAACTAGAAAATCCAGAAATTGAACCTATCAAGGATTGTGAGGATAAATTTGTTTTCAATAAATCAGATAACAATGTTGATACTAAGTGTAGAAAACATAAAGACTCTCACAACCATAAAGGCTCTTTCCAAATGTTTATAGATAAATAATTACATTGTTTTGTTTTTTGGATCTATTTACTCTGTTTCATTTTTATAAAATTATGTCTTTAACTTGTACTAAATGGATGATTAATCTAAATTAACTAGGAAATGAAATCATTCTTAAGTTAATTATATTTTCCTTGGCCAATATATATATAGATAATAGTTATGCATTTCACTTCTAATTTTTTAAATGTAAAATATGTTAAAACAACTTGAGATTAATTAAATTTTTCTAAGAAGTAATAATGAGTATAGTTGTGTTCTTTCTCATTATTTTTTATTTATGTTACATTAAAAGTCACTTTCATTTTATAGTTATTCTTTTTGTATAAATACAATTTATTCTTTGAAGTTTTTGTAATTTACCTTACACCAGTTAGAGTCACTATTTTGGTGATTTCCATTAAGTGTAAATTTGTATATAACCTATTAACTCCCCTTAACCAGTTGTAAATATACACAATAGGATACCTAGTTGAACTTTAATGGTTTTTTTCTCAAAAGAGGAGGAAATATCTGGCTAATAGAGCCATTAAACCAATCAGGAACAGTTGTCCCAAAGAGCTTGGGTTATTAAGGAACCTTGGTCAAGGTTGTTTCCTCCTACTGACAAGTGGTCTTTTCTCCCCATAAACAAATGGTGCTAGAACAAGGGCCTCTCTGTATTTAAATGGATAAAGTGAGCCACAAAAAACCTCTTATCATCTGTTCTCCAATAGTTGTTCGTAGTCATTATGTGGGTGAAACTGTCACTACCTCTCACATAGATCAAACTTCCACATCACCCACTCATCCTGAGCACACAACTGAGCCTTTTACTCCTCCACCTTCACGAGTCACATTTGAGATTGAATTTTTGATCCAAAATTCTTGTGAGTTGTTTTCTAGAGCTTAAGGAATATCAACAAGAGATAGTTTTGTTGAATGGATTTTGTCCCAACATCTCGTCACACTTATCGATTTACAGTTAGAAGACACTATTGTACTTGATCCCCAACTGGGAAATTCTCAAACTATTATCACATTTAATGATAGACTACATGATATTTTGATCGACCTAATTGATCCTAATAAACTAGAGCTTCAAATTCCTACTAGTGAATCTACATAATCACAACTTGATCTCATAGGTGGATCTAGTCTGGCACCTTTACCACCTAGTTCCTCTTCATCTTCTTCCAATGCGGATTCCTCTAGCAATGAAAGTTTCTCGTCAATAGAATCATCTAATTCACAAATTTTTCCCTATATGGAAAAACATTCACTACATTTTTATTGTATTTTCACTGTATTTGTAAATTCTGAGATTATTGTTAAGTAGGTAAGAGATTAAGTTCATTGTATTTCTTCCCATTTAAAAATTTACCAAACTAAGGTATGGAATTTTGTTTCTAATTTTTCAACTTTCAATATTTCTTCCATTCCTAGATCTAGTAATCAAGAGATGTACTTATTCGAAAATGTAGCTTTTATATTGATTCCTACTGAAGTTTTTGAACATGAATATTTTTCTATTGACTTGATTTTTAGACCGTCCATTCATGATAATATTACTAATTGGCATGTCTTTGACAATGATCAAGAAATATTTAACTTCCTTCACATGGAATACAACTTCCAATATGCAGTGATTGATGAGCTTACTCATGATGAAAAACTTCGAAATTTCTCATAAGACCAAAAACAATGTTCAGTTGAAGAGACATTCAATCTGGTAAATTCGACCCCTAAACTTGTTGTGATATTAGAAAAAAAATTATGAATTGCATGATAAATTTAAAAGGTGCTAAATTGAAATACTAACATTCCCTCCATGATATGTGAAACCATTAATTTGGGAACTCAATCTCGTCCTTGGAATATCAATTTAGGGATAGAATGTACCTAAAAAGAAAGATTAGATTGTATTCATTTGCACATACAATGATCTGAAAACCTTTGATCCCAATTTCATGCAACATGTCATCCCAAAGAAACCACAAACCAAGCCCTTTCAACAAAAATTAAGGAAGATGCACCCCATTTTAGAACCTGTTGTTAAGGTTCAACTATAAAAACTACTTGCATCCTAAATAAAAATTCCCTATTTGTCATACCCAATGGATTTCCAATATGGTATATGTAAGGAATATGAATAGAGATATTTGGTTGTGTGTTGATTTATGAAATCTAAATAAGGCCTCTAATAAGGATAGTTATCATGTTCCACCCATGGAGCAAATCCTACAGCATGTTTCTGAACTTGAAATATTATCCCTACTGAATAATTTTTCAGGCTATAACCAAGTGATGCTTTCACCTACTGATCAACTTAAAACCACATTCAAAACTCCATGGGGAACCTTTTCTTACAGGAAGATGACTTTCAAACTGATTAATGTCGAGGCAACCTTCGAAAGGGAAATGGATATTACTTTTTGTGGCTTAATTAATGAATCAGTTGTCATATATTTGGATGATGTCACCATATTTTCAAAAAAAGGATATGACCACTTATCTCACTTGAGAAACATATTTGAGATATGTAGAAAATTTGACATTTCCCTTAACCCTAAAAAATCCTTTTTCATTATCACTGAGGGAAAAATACTTGGCTTCATTATATCTAAGAATGGAATAATGATAGATCCTAAATGAACCGAAGTGATTTCCATATTGTCTCATCATATTTGTAAAAATGAAATGCAATAATTTCTTGGAAAAAGCAACTTTGTTAGGAGATCATTCCAGGTTTCTCAGAGATAGTGAGACCATTACAAAATCTGCTCAAGAATAACTTTGGCTATAAGTGGGGTAACCAAGAAAGGAAAGCCATTTATGAAGCTCCTTCTTTCATGAGTCCACAGTTTACAAAGGATTTCACCATGTACACCTTTGCTTCTGATACTGCATATGTTGTTGTTCTCACCCAAAAGATCAATCAATATGATGCAATTCTTATTGCCTTCATGAGCTCTTCTTTTAAAGGGGAAGAATTAAACCATTCAGAAGTGTAGAAATAGGATTTAATTATCTTTAAGGTAGTGAGACATTACGAACCTTAATTACTTAAATCTAAGACTAAAATCATTGTCCCTTTCGCAATAGTTGAGAAATATGTTGGTTCAAAAAAACCTTGGTGAGAAAAAAGCACATTGGGTGGTAGCCATTCAAGAGTATAATCTAAAAATGAAACCAACACAAATTCTTAGAGTTCAAGATCTTTGTAAGCTAAATATCGACTATGTTAACTTACCCAATGAAGATTCCTATTTAAATAATGAAGTTTTTGTTCATGATGAAATTCTATGCAGTTCATCTAACTCTAATTCTTGGTACGCTGGCGTAATATTATTTTTGATACATGATATAACTCCTTCACACATTGACACAAATAAAAGAAGAGAACTCACATTAAAATCCACTCCTTTCTAATTCATACATAATATTCTTTTCCAGAAAAATTATGATGGAGTATTACTTCATTGTTTAGAATAGGAATATTCTTAGAAAATTTTAAATGAATTGCATTTTGGACCTGTTGGTGGTCATTATGATGGAGAAACCATTTCACATAAGGTGCTAAGAGTTGGATACTATTGGACATCATTGTTTAGAGATGCACATGCCTTGCCCGAAAATGTGAAATTTGTTAGAACACCACTGATAGGATTAAAAAACATGTTTTCCCCCTCAATTTGTTACAATCGACGCTCCTTTTCAACAATGGGGCTTAGACATCATTGACCCTGTGAACGCTAACTCATCTCTCCAACATAATTTCATTATAAAAACAACTGATTATTTTACAAAATGGGTAGAGGCATCTCCTCTTCGAGTGTTAAATATAAATTAGGTAGTATCATTTCTTGAAACTAACATGATCACTCGATTTGGTGTTCCAGACTCATTTATTTTTCATAATGAATCCTAATTTTCTTCTCTTGATTTGAATACTTTTTCTCTAGAAAAAAGGATCAATGTTAAGAATTAAATAAACTATTACCCTTAGAGTAATGGGCTCATTGAATCGATGGAAAAAAGTTTGATCAAAATTTTGAAAAGAATTGTTTCTGATCGTAAAAAGATCTAGCACACATCTGTTTTTAATGCATTATGGGATGCTAGGGTTACCCCAACATATTCCATTTGACTCTCAGAATTTTTCCTTGTGTATGAGAGAAAGGACATACTTCCTCCTAAAATCGTTCTTCCTTTAGTACAATTTTCCCAAAAAGTGCAAGAAATTGAGTGTCCTGCCATGCATATCAGAATTAATGCCCTAATCAAGTTATAATAAGAGAGAGAAAATTCCAAGAGAAATCTTGATTAACATCGGAAAACTATCAAACGTTGGTTCGATGATAAGTCCTTTACATAAACCTTGAATTAGGAAATCTAGTACTTAAGTGGGACAAAATGCATGAGGAAAAGGGAGAGAATACAGAGTTGGAGAAGTTGTGGTTGTTTCATTTCATTCCTATAGAAGAGATTGGGCCTAGTACTTTTTTATTGTAAAATTTGGAGGGGAAATGTTAATCCCTTCTAGTCAATGGAAAACTTCTGAAAAGTTATGTTTCTTGATTCTCTCTAGGGAATTATATTTTGTAAATATTTCATTTTCAGCTTGCAATCTATTTTTTTTAGTTTGAATTGATTTTTTTGTTTTATTTTACTTGATTTTAGTATGATTTTGATCCAATTTTCTTAGCTATGTATGCTATAGTCACTATGGAAAACATCATTTATGTCTAAAATATTGTGCCACATGAAACATTTTTGAGAAAGTCGTTTCTAATACTTATGATTGACTTCTCTCAAATTATGGTAGTCTACTATCTAAACTATTGAACATTACCCGTATATCATTGTCATTTATCTTGAAACTTATTTTTCGAAGGATTGTCACATTATCATGACATTCATATTACAACAATATTGTTTGGGAAAATATGATTAACCAGTCAAAAGGAATGGTCATGATCAACTTCTTATACCATCCTTGCTCTTAAGCAGTATTGTAGATTGTCCTCCCTATATGCTATGATATTTTCTTAAAAAAAATAATTGAATAAAAAAGGATTTGTATATAAGGAATTAGGAAAAGTATAAGAAGACTCATCATGAAACGACCTACCATGATTATGAATCCTTATGAAATGACATGGCCATATCTAGTCACCAAGCCAAGGTAATGGCTTTTAGTTGTTAAAATTGAAGGATGGGAGGTCTCATCACGAGTTTACCTACTAATTTTCGTAATTTGTTGTGAATGGAGTTGTAGATAATTGGTCAACAAGCCAAAACAATGGCCTTTATGTCAGACCAGGTAGTAACTCCACAAAGCAAAAACTGATTCGTATATTATTCCACAAGGTAGATCTTCATTATATACATGAGAGAGAGATTGTTTAGTTCATCTCTCGATGACTATTCATATTTCTAATTTATTTATTTACATAAATTCACCCAATCACAAGGATTAGGTGTCAAACAATTCCCCTTATATCTGAAGGATGTTGGTGAGTCCAAGCATCATTCTAAAAATCGTTCAGCTTTTCTCTTCAAGCGTTTGGTGAAGATGTTTGCAATTTGCTCATTTGTGAAGCAATGATGGAGAATGGACTTGTTTTGGCGCTCACATGATGGTCGAATTAAATGATATTTAGTATTGATGTGGCTTCGTTCGATCATGGAATTTTGGGTTCTTGGCCCAACTTTATTGGCAAAGGTATTGTCAATCATGAGTGGAGTTGATTGTACTTGTTTTACCTGCAAATCTTCAAGAATTTTCCTGAGCCACACAATTTCTTTTGTTGCTTCAGCTTCTGCCACGTATTCTACTTCTGTTGTGGAATCTGCTAGAACTGATTGTTTGCATGATCTCCAAGAGACAAATCCTAATCCAAGACTCATACCATATCCTGAAGTTGATACCCCAGTTTCTTTATCTGCATCGAACTCTGAATCAGAGTATCCAATCAAGCTAAAGTCATCCACCTGTGTATATTTGATTCCAAAGTCTTGAGTTCCCTTCAAGTACCTTAGAACTCTTTTTGCAGCAGACCAATGTCCCTCACAAGGCTTTTGCGTAAACCTGGAGAGGATTCCAACAGAAAATGAAATTTCTGGTCTGGTAGTAGTTAGGTAGTTGAGATTTCCTACAAGCTGTCTATACTTTGTTGCATCCTCAAATTCCTTTCCTTCAATCGATGTGAGCTTTAAATTTTGTTCCATTGGAGTAGTAAGAGGATTGCATTCTGTCATGCCAAACCTGTTTAACAGATCTCCAATGTATTTCTTTTGAGAAAGAAATATGGACTTTAGATGTTTGGTTACTTCAATGCCAAGATAGTAATGAACATAGCCCAAGTCAGTCATTTCAAAACTTTTTCCCAATTCCTTCTTTATGGATGCAATGTAGCTTTCATTGTTCCCTGTCATCAAAAGATCATCTACATATACGACAAGATTTACAATTGCTTTGCCAACTTTATTAACAAATAAAGTTGCATCATCAAGATCAAAATGTTTGAAATTGAGTTTCAGAAGATGCTCAATGAGTTTTTCATACCAGGCTCGCGGTGCTTGTTTGAGGCCATACAAGGACTTCACAAGTTTGCATACTTTATGTTCATGTCCTTTCAGAGCAAATCCTTCAGGGTGGGACATAAAAACATTCTCTTTTAGATCTCCATTCAAGAAAGCAGTTTTTACATCCATTTGATGGACTTTCCAACTGTTCTGAGTTGCTAGGGCAAAGAGTGTCCGGATGGTAGCCCATTTTGCTGTGGGGGAAAAAGTTTCCTTATAATCAACCCCTTCCTTCTGTGCAAAACCTTTTTCCACAAGCCTGGCTTTGTGCTTGTCAAGTGAGCCATCAGCTTTATACTTGTTCTTGTAGACCCACTTGCAGCCAATTGGTTTGGTTCCTAATGGAGGATCAAC
>APFE030901260.1:87814-108016 GCA_000404065.3 Pinus taeda | reverse complement strand
CTTGCAGCCAATTGGTTTGGTTCCTAATGGAGGATCAACCAGCTTCCAAGTGCCATTCTTAATGAGGGCATCATACTCCTTTTTCATCGCTTTTTTCCATTCATAATGAGAAGCAACTTCTTTGAAGGAATTTGGTTCGAAATTTGTAGACAAATTCAATTCAAAATCATAAGAAACATCCATATCAATAAGTGAATCAAAGTCATCTACATCACCTCCATTTTGCCGGTTCGAATTTCTAGTTCCTGTCTTTCCAACCTCATTAGGATGAACACTTTCAAGTGTCTTTGTCAGCCACTTTGGGGGACCTTTCTCAGATGGTCCAGGCTGCTTCGTTGATTGAGTTGGGACTGAATCAAGATTGAGTCTTCCAATTCTATCAATCACATCACTTGAAGTATCATCCGTTGTTGGAGTTTCATGTGGGGAAGAGAGTTCAGAAGAAGAAGATTCCACAAGTTGATCTAGTATAGGAATCCCCCCTTCATGATGTGGAATCTGATTATCAAATTCTTGAAATGATTTTGCATTTGCGAATCTATCCAAGCGATCAAGTTGCCGCTCAACAACATTGTCAGTTTTGGATTATTCAAGAAAGATTACATCTCTAGATACAACAAACTTTTTATTGACTTCATCATAGAAACGATATGCTTTGGATGTGTTTGAATACCCCAGGAAGATACACATACAACTTCTTGCACCAAGTTTGTTTCTATGTACCTTTGGTATCAAGGCATAACAGGTGGAACCAAAGACCCTGAGTTGCTTTACCGAAGGAATGTGCCCATACCACATTTCATATGGAGTCTTGTTTCTAATAGCATTAGATGGACATCTGTTCTTTATATATACATCACGTATAACTGCATCAGCCCAAAACATCAACTTTACATTTTTTTAAAAACATCATGGAGGGCACAATATTTAAGATTGTCCTATTCATTCTTTTAGCTACACCGTTCCATTGGGGATTATAAAGCACAGTTGTTTGATGTTTGATCCCATGTTGGCCAAGATAGTTTTCAAATTCATTTGAAGTGTATGCTTTTCCATTATCAGTGCGAATAGAGCCAATATTAGATTGTGCATCATTTTCAATCCATGTATGAAAGTTCTTGAATGTTTGAAAAGCATTAGATTTGTTCTTCAATAAATAAACCCAACACATTATGGTGTTGTCATCAATAAATTTCATCATATATTTTTTTCCATTTGCAGAAGGAGTAGGCATTGGACCACATAAATCTGAATGAATGAATTCAAGTTTTCTATGTGCTCTTGAATGTGGATCATGAAAAGACTGTTTGCTATGCTTTCCTAGAATACAAGCATCACATTGCTTAAGTTTCCTAGGAATTGTAGGCAAACCAGCAACACCATTTTTCTTCAACAAGCGAAGGTTGTCATAGTTCAAATGTCCAAATCTAGCTTGCCATAATAAAATTGATGGAAGTGTACCTTCTTCATAATGAGAGTTGTATGAGAAATTTTGTGCACAAGAAGAGGTACCCTGCAACTTGAGAAGCCTTTCTTCTTCTATTCCCCTCATGGCAAGTGAGTGGTCAGATGCTTTTCTCACCTCAAGCTTGCCATCAAACATATGATTGAGTGAGCTTGCTGGCAGATGTGGATCAAGGACTACAATTTTTTCTTCAGCTATGGGAGATATAAAACATGATGCAGAAGAAAGTCTAGAAGACCAGGCAATTTAAGCTTGATTGTGCCAAGCCCTAATGGCTTGATTTTTGATTGGTCTGCAAAGTATACTGCTCCATCAACATTGTCAGTAAATTCTTCAAAAAAATATTTTCTATGAGTCATGTGGCAAGTTGCTCTTGAATTAAACAACCAATCATTTTTCCAAGAAGCAAGTGAAGCATTAAATAAGTCTTCATTTATTCCAATATTACATTGTGCCACAACATAATGAGCGGATTTAGGTGCTTTACATTTGTCTGTGTCATTAGTTTTACCTTTGGGTTGGTTTCTTTGTTGCTTAATTTTGTTCCAAGGTAACTTGCATGTGGAGGCATCATGTGATCCATTTCTTTTGCAGCGTATGTAGTGCAGACCTGTCTTTTCTCCTTGAGAGTGTCTGCGCCCCCCCCCCCCCAAATATATTCCTCTTCCTCTTTGTCCACCTCTTCCTCTTGTAGAATCTTGAGCATGATGCTTTTCTTTATGAACAAGGCACATAGTCTCTTCAAAAGATTTAGGGGCTGTCTTCTTTCCGAAAGCTTTCTCTCTTTCAGAAAACTTTTTCACAAGAGAGTCAAAGGTTATATTTTTGAGATTTCCATTTGCTTGCAATGACTCAAGATAATTGGAGTAAGTAGGATAAAGTGCCTTGAGAAAAGCAATAAGAGGAATATCCAATTCAACCTTCGTGGATTTGATATCATGCATTATAGATTTTACTTCGGATGCAAGAGCAAGAGGATCATTATTTTGTAATTCAAGAGTGAAGAGTTTAATCATGAGTTGAACATCTTCAAGTGCAGAATGTGAGTCATAGAGTTCTTTCAGCTTTGGTAAGGCTTCGAAAGCAGTTGAAAATAACGAAATATGGTGACTCACCTCTTCAATTACAGATGCTGCAATTAATGCATAAGCTTTGCTGTTCTTATTTTCCCAAATGGTGAACTCTTTGTCTGAGGTAGGCTGTTCTGGCTCTTTGTCTCTGTCTCCAACACACACTCCTTTCCACAACTCATTGAAAATGAGGGTGTGTTTTATCATCCGGGACCACTCATGATAGTTTTCCTTGCCAGTATGAACTATTCCCACAATGGATATGATTGAATGCACTATAAAATCTGTGTACCGTAAAGAAAATACTTCTGGAAATATACTGTAAAAAATTGTACTTCTGGTGACAAACTCTGTTTAACTTTGAAAAAAAAATTAATGAGGGATAATTAAAACAGTAGTGTATTAAAACCAGCAGTCTTAAATCCACCATATGAAGTTTCATCACCAAGGAAATATGCAATATGCTGGTTCATTTAGAATGTACTGCAACCAGAAATCAGAGTTGGATAACTCACATAACAAATCAGTACATATTCAAAGTAGCAGTCTAATAAGTACATAGGAGGCAATTATATATCAAAAATGGTGATCTTAAATGGCGCACATATTTTAGAGAATGGAAGCTTATGCCCTTTCACCATGAATCCTTCTGGCCAATACCATACCTCTACTTCAACACCACAAACTTGACTTCCACAGTCATTGCACCATTGTTGCTCCCTTCACAAAATACGAACCAGAGGTCATACACACCAATAGCCACATATCAACATAGCACCCCAGCTATGCAGCAGACCATTCAACCATTCCGGCAGGTTGGGCCAGCTAGAACATTCAACCTTCATAGAACAGGAGGTAAAATACTAGAATTGGGCTCGCATCCCAACAACCACATATCAACGTAGCACCCCAGCTATGTAGCAAACCATTCAACCATTCTGGCAAGTCGGGCCAACCAGAACATTCAACCTTCGTAGAACAGGAGTTTCTGGGAAAAAATAAGAGCAGAGGTAAAAAAAATTATGTCTTCAAATCCACGAATAGTTCAACTAACGGCCCTTTCAAAATCAATGTGAAGTTGCTTCAAGGATGCATAGGAGTTATGCAAAGTCCATATGGCAGCATTCAATGTTGCAGAGCAGATACCACGAGCTTCTACTGTGTTGTTCCCAAATCAAGTACAGTGCCTTCCTTCTACCCGGCACAGCTAGTGTAAATTTTGGGTAAAGGCGCATGTGGAACTGACCTGAACACGTTCGGTGCAAGACTTGCAAAGCCAACTTCTGCTCCAGCTGAGAAGACCAATCAATTTTGATCTTGCGTACTCTGAAATGGGGTGCAAAGTCGTGATCTGTGTATCTCTATTATTATTAGTGGGAGTGGGAGAATTGGCGAAGGTGGATGATACCAACAACGTATTCAGTCCATGTGCGAATACACTGTTACAAAAGAAATATGGATTCACATTTGGCATAGCATTCATGCCCAAGCAATCATTCTACTTGAACAATATTCAATGAGATACCACAGAGCGGACTGACTATTCAAAGGGAATTTAAAATGCATATGACAGTGGGTTTAGGAATGTGGGTGCAGGCCTCAAGAGCGTGGCAGAGGTGTGAGTTTTGCAAAATAGGTAGGAAACTGACACCAAGAGTTACACAAAAGCTAATTTTGGGCGATGGCTCTTATACAATTCGTTGATTTTCATTCAGGTTGGTCTTTATTATATACATGAGGGAGAGATTGTTCATTTCATCTCCCAGTGACTATTCATATTCTCTTTTATTTATTTACATCAATTTCAGTTATTCACCCAATCCTGATGATTAGGTGTCAATAATATCATTACTAGTATTTTCGATATATTTTTCCAGCGATGGTACATGACTGTCTATAGTTTAAAGATTCAGTTTCTACAGAGTTTTCAGAAGAGCGTCAACCCAATTCCTATAGTAGAGTTTTCAGAAGAGGGTCAACCCAAATCCTGTAGTCTAATTATACTATTTGTTTCTTGAAAATTATAGTAATTTTGGTTATGTTTTGGAAAAAATTGACAAGGATTTTTTAAATTTAAATTAAAACTATCATATATTTCAAGATTTTAGGTGCTCCAAAAAATTTTAATGGGGCTGAATTTATTTTCACTTTCAAAAACATGATTTAAACACTGTATCTACAAGATTTTTTGAAATTGTTTTACCTTGATTTCAACCACTTTTAACAGTCTAGACAATTCCTCAACCTCAATAAACTACTCCCAAACAAATACATAGATATACACAAGCATTGTAAATTGTAAACTGATAAATACTTCTGCGCAAAACAGGAAGTAGTAGGAATGACGAGGTTCCACTATATCAGTGCTCAAATTTATAATATTTGTTAACAGTTGTAGAGACATCCCATGTGCAGCTCAAGCCCCTCGGTAACACTACCAAATCGTTAGCATTGAACTCAAACGTATTCATAAGATCGCACCTTTCCCCTCACCAGATAACACGTTTCCTCTGCATCAAATGTCAGCTGAAACCTGCCTGGAAGACAACCCAACCTATAACAAAATTATAAACGCCATAACACTACTCCCACAAAGCTTCTATTGTGTCTTCAAATATGGAAAAGCCCTCCTGGCAAGAGCACAACATTACCATATCCATTTTATAGAAAAAGCCCTCTTTGGAGGAGTAGGATTACCATACCCATGTTATAGAAGACCAAATTGTTTTTTCGACATATCAATTGACACTTGTAGTTGCACTTAGCTTTCACCCCCAATCAAATCATCCTTTTTGGAAAACTTTAATCAAATCCATCTTTTTTGAACAAAAATCATTGAAATTTTATATTTTGAGTTATAATTGTTTCTTTTAAATTTATCAGTTTTTTTATTTAATATGTTGTCATGATCTGATTCTTCATTTTATCTGGACAATAAATTACACTATTGGTTTTAAACGCTTATACAAATAATTTTTTTCTGAAATTATAGCCGAAAACATGTCTAAAAAAAAATAATATAACTTAAAAAAACATAACATGAAATCTAATTAAAAAATTTACACCATAATAAAAAAATTTAAATAATATTACATCTCTTCCATAGAATAAAAATACATTAATGATTTTTTATATTTTCAATATATCTATTATATTCTAATAAAATAAGTTAAATCCATTTAGAAAATAACCATAACCATAATGCAAAATTAACTCTGAAAGAAGAACTATCAAATAAGGGATAAACCCAATTTCAGAAACAACGTTCTACAAAATAATCTCTTAATTAAACGCCCTCGAAGCAGAACCCATTTCTTTGGCGCAGCAGCTCCACTACTCCCTCACTCCAATGTAGTTTGGGACATTCTTTGACATCAAGCTTCCACAAGGACACACAATGGTGGATGCCTTCTAGCTCTTCTAACTCAAAACACCCTTTAACCACTAGATTCTGAAACTTTGTCAGCTGCCCCAATCCCCGTATGTTCTTCAAACTAACACATCTAGCTGCATCAAGTTTGCTCAGAGATACCAGTGTTTCAATACGTGGCAACTCCTCCAACTCTGTGCAACCAGAAGTGTCTAGTGCCAGAAGTTTTGCAAGGCCATAAATCTGATATATTCTTCTCAAATTATGACAATCACTGAAGCTTAAATCTATGAGTGTATGTTGCAATGTTCCAACCTCCACCACATTATTGCAGTCACTGATGGTAAGATGTCGAAGGTTGACGCAAACACCTTCAACAAATGATATCTCTGATATCCTTGTTCCAGAAACCTGTAATTGTTTAGCCGCAGAAGTATGCTGCCTTCCTCTATAAATGGCAATTCGTTTATCAACGGACAATCTTTTACAGTGAACTCAATCAACTAATCTAACAATCCAAGCGAAGGCAGTAGAGATCTCAAGGCATCACATGCACAAAGCTGCAATTCCTTCAAGTTTCTTATGTAGGTACATAGTGAAGGTGGCAGTGTCTCCAGCAAGGGGCTTCCTACTTCCAAAACTTCCAAAAGGCTTGCCCCTCCAATTGCATCGGGCAATTCTCTTAAATTTGTACCTCTCAAATATAACTGTTTAAGAGACCTCTGATGTGCCATTTGTGGAGGCAGTATTGGAATTCTCAAGTAGCCAGACAGATTTATGCACTCAAGCGTGCTGATATCTCCTAGTGTTTCACTGGACATGACTAAATATTCTCCAAATTTAGAGACCGAAGATTAGTTAATTGACAAAAGGAGTCCGGCAACCTCTCCAAACTGTAGCACTTAGATAGTTGGATGTGGTGGAGGTTGGTCAAATTACCCAAAGAATCTGGAAGTCAGCACAAAGCGGAGCATTTGTACAGCTGGATGTGGTGGAGGTTGCTTAAATTTCCAATAGATTATAGTAGGCTCACCAAAGTAGAGCACTGAGATAGCTGTATATGGTGGAGGTTGATTAAATTGCCAAAATATCCTGGCAACATTTCCAGAGCGGAGCACTGGGACAGCTGGATGTGCTTGAGGTTAGTTAAATTACCAAAGTTGTACAACAATGACTTCAAAGGGCAAATCTAACTAGACAACTGCATGTGCTAGAGGTTTGTTGAACTACCAAAATATTCCGACAACCTCTCCAAAGCGTAGCACTGAGATAGTTGACACTGAGACAACTGGTTGGTTGAATTGCGAAAGCTCTTCTGCAGTGACTTCATTTTTGTGGCACTTTACCACACCCGTGGAACAATCTGAGGTCTAGATGGAAGAGGGAAGCCCATTCCATCAAGGCCAATTGCGAACTGCTTTAAGTGCTTCAACAACCCGCCCTATAGAATTTGGAATCGAGTACAAGGGGCTTTCAATCTATAACTCCCGCAACTCTAAAGGTGCCTGCAGAATGTTCACATGTATTGCCATTGTCTTCCAAAGAAATTTTACACTTAGAACATATTGGAGATCCTACCCTACAATATGGATTACCATATGAATATCAGTAGCAAATAAACACTTAATTTAATTCAACACATCCAAAGTACCTGCAAATCATTTTCCCACAATGTTTTTAATTCCATCCCTTGAACTTCTAGAACCCTCAAATTCCTCATTGAAATCGAGGAAGGCAGGAAAGAATAGGGACAGTTGTTCCAACGTAGCCATACAAGATTTGGAGGTTGAACCTTGGTCAAAATGTGGTCCACGAGATCATGTTTAGTATCAAGAAGTTGCAACCTCCCCATATGAATGTCGTCCACTGCAACATTGTACTCATCAAGAACCATTCTAATTCCCCTCGTGGTTTTTGCCTGCCCATTCTGCAAAAAGATAATAATTACCCATTCTTTCTTGTAAAATGATGGAAGATGTTATCACTGAAAAAGTTTTTAAAATTTGGATAGCTGGTATGGTTCCAAAGTTTTATGTTAGTCTTGGTCAAGTCATTTTTATTGTTTTGTTTAGGAATTCTAAATCATAGAGTGGAGTCTTGTTCCCATCTTCAAATAAGGTCAACAATCTTGTCTTACCTATCATTGATCCCTCATTATTTCAAAAATGTCATGTGTTAAGCTTGTTTTAAAGTTGACATGCGTTACGAAATCACCTAGGAGTTTTCGTAGCGCAAAACTCAGAAAATACATTGTGTGTGCTACGAAATCAAGGATTCGTAGTTAGGAGATTTCGTAGCGCAAAACCCAGAATTTGCACTGGTTGTGCTATGAAATCAGCGATTCGTGCCAGATCTTGTCTAGCTGTCTAATCCATCAAAATCTGTTAATGTTTCATCACCATGTCTAAGTCCATGCACCTTGCTTATCACATGTAACCATACATTCTCATCATTAGATTAGTTAGGGGTCTTGTTCACACTCTTTTCAAATTTCAAAAAGGTGATGAGTTGGTCTTAGTCTTTTCCGTGTTCCTTCATGCATAAGAAGACAATCAACAGGCTCAAGTGAGGTAGTTCTCCGTTTCAAGCTCAAGCGAGGCAGTTTCCAAATTAAGATTGTGTGGGCTCTTTCAAATCTCCTTGTAGGTGTCTCACAGAAATGTTTGAAGAAAGGAAAAATCATAGATCAGGCCGGTGTCTTAGAACTGAGCCTGAAGGCTTAGATGTTCTCACAAGGGACAGAGAGGTGGAACATGCATTCAAATAGGTGGGCTGCTGGAGATTCTGTGAAAAACTTCAAGGTGGTAACATTCAGGTAACCAAGGACTTTGCTTTCAATTTCACTGGTTTGAATTCAAGGGTTGGAGTGCTAGAAATACTAGTTTCTCCTGAGGTTATATATATAGTGACGGAGATTACTAGAGGCTAGGAGAGATGGTTCAAGAACTTCAAATTTGAAATGGCATCTTGCCAAGAATTTCTAAAGCCAGAATTTATAGGCTCAGACCTAACCAAATTAGTACCCAGAAGCTATGTCAAAGATTCATATGCCAACTTGCTGTCATGAATCCAAAGATATTTTACTTGTGAAGGAAGATACCATAAGGTGTACTCTTACCATTTCAAGCTTTTATTACATTTCACTAGAAAAATATCTTTAGACATACCTTTTTATCTATTTCGTAGCATAGGAAAAATGTCTGATAAGGTTCAGTTGAAGAAAGAGGCTTGTGAAACCTTGTTGTTCCATCATGGTTTGATCAAGATGATTGTTTTACATGAGCTTCAAAAGATAGGCAGGGAATGGTCTGCTTTCTTGTTTATGACAGGTTTTAGAACTGAAACAGGCCTTAGCCCTAAGGCTAAGGAAATATCTTCATCAGCAATAAGTCATCAGGAGGAAGCAAGATCAAGCAGGTTTGTGAAATTGAAAGCCAGAAAGCAGGTGAAGGAGCCTATGACACCACTAATGGTTCAAGATACCCCTCAACAGTCACAGAAGAAAAAAAGTTCAGATCAAGGAAGTGGTACAAGAGCAGTCTATTGATAAAACAGTCCAAAGAAGAGTAACATGCAATACACAACAGTTTCATAGCGCACTACGAAACTGTGGTAGGTACAGTTTTGCTCCTTTTTTTATCAATCTTCAAAGGAAAGAAGGGGATATTTTTGAAAGAGGATGCTGCTGGAGAATATGAGGAGGGAATTTGAGAAGGTTTAAAGTCCAAGTAAAGGAAAATTTCACAAAATGAAAAATGTTTGCAAGCACAAAGTTTTGCGTTACGAAATCACTAAAGCAGCCTTTTTCAACAAAAAAATTGTTTTAAGTAGTCAACTTCCAGGAGGTCTCTTGAGAAATTGAAAGCATATTTTGGATGTTCTTCTTCCTAAGATACCTATCTACAAAAAATTCTTTTAGTTTCTTCAAATTCATTATGAACTAGGAGAAGTTGATGACTCAAATTGCACTACGAAACTGCTGTAGGAGTAGTTTTTCACAAATCAGAATTTTCTAGTTTACACTTGATATTCAAAGACAGATTTTGGGCAGTAGGAAAGGTATTACAAAAAAAAAAGAGAGGTTTTTGTTAAGAACTGAGTGCTCTACAAAAGCCTCCTTCATTTTTGCAAAATATATTTTTGAGGAGGAGATAAAAGCTCTGTCCCAACACCTATTTTTGAGCCAGAACAGAGCAAGGGACTGTCTCCTAGTTTTCAGGGCAGATGAAGGAGAAGCTATTGAAGGCCAGCAGGAGGGTTATGGACATCACCAAGGTCGAATTTAAGGAGGAGCAGCTGTCAAATATCAAATTTAATTCATAGTTAAGGTTGTTGCCAACATAATAAGGAGTTACACTCTTAGTTGTATTAGGTCTCTAGGACTGCTAGTTAACAGTTAGTTGTAATTAATAGTTTATTTAAGTATCAATAGGTGTCAGGTCAAGTAAAATTCGAATTCCCCTCATGCTGGAGGAAGGAATCCAAGATTCTAATGAACTCTATATATGACGAGATGTAATGCACCAAGGGTTGGAAAATGTTATAGAAAAAGACTACTTTTGTAAATGTTGTGCAGGGACTGATATATACAGAAGTAGTTGGACTTTTCTGAAGCTGAGATTCATAGTTACTTTAGTGAGATTTATCTTTTATCTTTGATATGTTTTACTTCCATAGTCATTAATTCTTATTACTCAGAATTCATGGAGGAACATCCTCAGACTTCCTTTAAGTGTTAAACTATGGTGAATTGAGTTTTTGGGTCCTAACTTTGGATGTTTTTCTTCAATGTTTTAATACTTATTACTCCGAATTCATGGTTACTCATGCTCTAACTTCCTTTAGGTATTAAAATCTGATCAATCACTTTAAATTATTTCCTTTTTAAATACCTTGATGTATCATTACTCAGAGTTCATGCCCACATGCTCTGAATCCTATGAACTTCAAGTTATTGAGACTTTCCTGAATGTGTCATTCTTTCATTGAAGTATATACAAGCCTCAGTTTTATAAGAAGAGCTATTTTTTATCCTTATCTCTGTCACTGACTCCATAGCCCAATGGTAGAAAGTCTCCATCTTTCAACCTATAAACATACAAACCATATAGTTAGCCATCTATCCATATCTTTAATCAATATCATAAACCCTTTGAGAGAGCCCTCTCAGGCTGAGGAGGCAAAGCCTTAGCTAAAAGATTGGTTTGAAATAGTTACACTGAGATAGTCTGATCAGCAGCCTATCAGGGTCCTATTTTTGTGATAACAGAAGAATTAATAAAAAATAGAAAATGATTGAGAATTAACTTGATTGAATGATTTAGCACTTACCGGTTGCTGCAACAAATCATAAATGGTGTTATCTGTCCAACGCCAAAGACAATAGGGCAACCCTGGATTTTCAGCAAGATCTCTCCCCATATCTCTGATGTGGTCATGCATTTGTATATCATTTTTACTGTTCACTTCTGCAAGACACATGTTCCTTAATTTTTGAAACCCATCTCCTACCTCCCCAGCCTGGCCCGTTCCATATTCTAATAGCCTTTTCCTTGTTCTGTCCTTGCAAAAGACATGCAATATCTAAAAATGTATTTTTCCTTCTCTATTGAGTGAATCATAACTTCTTTTAAGGCTCCGCTTTATGAAGTGTTCGCTGAAGACTCCACAATTCGTCTTCCCAGTTAGATTTTTCTTTTCCATAAAGAATTGCCCCAATTACTTTCAAAGATAATGGATATCCATAACAAGCTTCTACGAATTCCTGTACCAGATATTCAAATCCTGGGAGTGGATAGAGTTGGTTGAAGGCATGGGAGCAAAAGAGCTCCCGGGAGGATTGTGTGTCAAGCCCTTCTAGGTTATATATTGACGACTCTTCGACTCTTGAGCTCCTAAAAAAATTTATGTCCCTGGATGTAATCAATATTAAGCTATGGGAGAGGGGAACAGTCCAATGGGAAAAAGTGCATCGACCTGATCAACGTGATCTATGATAAAAATGACAATGTTTGTATTAATAAAATAAAACCCACTGGTTAGCTCTACGAAAGAGAGTCTGAACCAGGAGAGTCTGGCTCTACAAAATGCTCTACATTGTTCATGCACATTACACATTAAATAGAAAACATGGTTTTAGGGAAGTTAGAACAACATCCTAAGAAATAGAAACTAATTCCTATCCTGAGTTTACGTGAACCAACTCTACCTATTCTAGGATATTCTCCATTATCTTCAACACTCCCCCTTAATGGAGAATGGGTTCACATATATGCCTAACATCTCCCTAAACATTTGAAACATAACTTTTCCAAGAGGCTTAGTGAAAATGTCCACAACATTATCACATGTATTACAATATTCCAGATGAATTTCTTTGGATTGCACTTTCTCCCTGACAAAGTGGAATTGAGTATCAATATGTTTAATGTTTTTGTGAAACACCGGATTATTGGCCAACTTGATTGAACTCTGATTGTCGCATCTGATTGTTGTTACGACTGTCTGTTCTTCCCCAACATCCTGGAGAAGTCTCTACAACCAAACCACCTCACACGTTGCTACACACATGGCTTGATACTTTGCTTCGGCTGAGGACAAGGACACCGTGTTCTGCTTCTTGCTGCTCCATGTGATCAGCCCGAATCCAAGGCTAAATATATAACATGTTATAGATCTACGATCATCTATAGTTCCTGCCCAATCTGAATCTGCAAATCCTACCAATCTAACATCAGAAGAGTCAGTGTAAATAATTCCATAATTTGCGGTACCTTGTATATACCTCAGAACATTCTTCGCTGCATTCCAATGGCTTTCAAGTGGCTTAGACATAAATTGGCTTAGCACACTGACTGCATAAGCCAAATCAGGTCTAGTGGTGGTTAGGTATATTAGACACTGTCTGTAAAGTGTTGCATCTCCGATTTTGAGCCATCCTCACACTGCAATTTGATGTTCTACTGCAATGGTACCGGTGTCGACTTACACTGATCCATTCTAAACTTTTTTAACAGGCCTTTGACATAATTTGCTTGGGATAGAAATGTTTGACCTGAATCTCTCCATATTTCAATACCTAAACAGTATCTGAGTTCACCAAGGTGCTTTAGCTCAAACATCTGTGACATCTATTGCTTGATTTCATCAATTAGATATGTAGCATCACCTGTAATTATCAAATCATCTACATATAATGAAATCAACACTACGCACCCTTGTTCATCTTTCATGGTGTAAAGATTTAGGTCATTCTTACTTCTATTATAGCTAGCTTGTAGAAAAAATGAATCAATTTTTGGATACCATGACTTGGGAGCTTGTTTTAGTCCATAAAGTGCTTTCTTCAATCTACAGACTAAATGTTCTTTTCCTTTTTGGACAAACCCTTCCGGTTGCTCTAGATAAACCTCTTCTTTTAGTTCTCCATTTAAAAATGCAGACTTGACATCTAGTTGGTGCATCATCCAATGTTTCTTAGTAGCTAAAGTGATTAACATTTTGATGGTGTTCAATTTAGCTACAGGGGTGAAGGTTTCTTCATAGTCTATCCCTTATTTTTGTGTGTACCCCTTTGCAACCAACCTAGCTTTCAATTTTTCTATAGTTCCATCTGCATTAATTTTCAGTTTATATAACCATTTGCAACCTATGGTTTGTTTTCCTCTAGCAAGTTCAACCAATTCCCAAGTGTTATTTCTGATTATTGAATCATATTCATGTTCCATGG
Source organism: Pinus taeda (assembly GCA_000404065.3). Lineage (NCBI taxonomy): Eukaryota > Viridiplantae > Streptophyta > Pinopsida > Pinales > Pinaceae > Pinus > Pinus taeda. The sequence goes on along the minus strand of APFE030901260.1, from coordinate 94,382 downwards.
CTGTTTTCCATTCACTACTTTCATTTGCTTCTTTATAAATAGACGGTTCAACCACATTCATCATACTAGTTATAAAATCATTTTCCCTATATCTTGCAGGCATTTTAGCTTTCCTCCCTGATCTCCTGAGTGGTGGGGTGGTGGTTTCCAACCTTATTTGATCATCATTTATTTCTTCATGTTGTTGTTGTTGTTGTTGTTGTTGTTGTTCATCCTCTGCCTTTGTCTGCTGCTGACCCTGATTGTTTTCTGATTCTTCTTCCACAAAGTACAGAATGTCCCATTCCTCATAGTGCTCATCAGGTTCTTCATGATCCTGCTCATGGAATTTAACATCTCTACTAACAAAAATCTTGTGAGTAGAGGGATTAAATAATATGTATGCTTTATATGATGAAAAATACCCTATAAAAGTACATCTGCTGGCTTTTGAATCTAATTTTCTCTTATCTTCCTTTAGAATGTGGGCAAATGCTTTAGATCCAAATATTCTTAAGTGTTTTACTGCAGGCTTATATCCATATAATGCTTCAAAAGGAGTTTTAAACTCAAGACTTTTTGTAGGACTCCTATTTTTCAAATAAACTGTAGTATTCACTGCTTCAGCCCAAGAACCATTCGAAACATTCTTACCTTTCAACATACTTCTAGCACATTCCACCAGTGTTATGTTCTTTCTTTCTGTTACTCCATTCTGCTGTGGAGTATGGGGTACTGTGAACTGCTGCAAAATTCCATGATCTTTACAATATCTGATAAGCTCATCTTTCCTGTATTCTCCCCCTTGATCAGAACGAAGAATTTTTATCTGTTTCCCTATTTGTCTTTCAATCATATTCTTAAACTGCTTAAAGTATTCAAATGTATCACTCTTCTTACTTAAGAAATACACCCAAGAAAACTTCGTACAGTCATCAAAAAACAATAGAAAATACAGTGCACCTCTTAATGATTTTTTCTGCATGGGTCCACAAAGGTTTGTGTGCACTAATTCCAATATATCCCTCTGTTTCTTTCCTACTCTAATAGGGAATTTTTCTCTATGCATTTTTCTTAAAGTACAGGCATCACAGTCATTATGTACTTGCTTTAGCAAAGGAAGATCTCTTACCATTTCCTTCTTTTGTAATAACAGCAAATCATTGAAGTTGATGTGGCCGAATCTCTGATGCCAAATCTCTTTTGTAGTCAGGCTCACTGTTGTCATTGCTCGAACCGGTGCAGGTCTCACATCCAACTTATATAGACCTCTTGTTCAGATTCCTATAGTAATTGTCTTCATGCCATCTAGTAGATCTTTAATGTAACAGTTAGATTTAAAAAATTCAACTTTCAAATATTGATCTATAATCATAGACACAGAAATCAAGTTCTTTGTTATGCCAAGCACATACATAACATTATAAATTTGTTTGATATTACCATTAGGTAGAATGACAAAAACTTTCCCACATCCTTTGATTTGATGAATTCTGTCATCACCTAGGTAAATCTATGCGCCTTCGTTGATTTCTTTAAAACCCTTGAGCCAGTGCTTATTCCCTGTCATGGGTGTTGACGCTCTTGAATCTACACACCAGATGTCTGCATCAACATTTTCATCATGATCTGCCATGAACAATCTGAAATTCTGCACCTGATCATCATTCATGAGATGACTTGCATGTCTTTTTGGCTTCTATTGTTCTTCATGATATTTCTTTTTCCTACACTCCCTGGCAATATGACCCAATTTTCCACAATAAAAACATTTAGTTTCAGAGTAGTTTTTATTGGAATGCATACCTTGAGTCTGATTTGGCCGTTTCTGTGAACTTGCTCTGTTTTTCTGTTGTGGATCTCCTTTCCCTTTGTAGAAGTTTTTCTTCGCCATCAATGCAAGATTGGCACTCTAGGGATTTAGAGTCGATCTCCTCTCTTCTTCTTGCATCAGTATACCTGTCAGCTCTTCAAAATGCGAGATATTCTCTCTGGCATTTATCCCAGTGATGAACATATGATAATCATCAGTGACACCATTCATTGTAATGGTTACAAGATCTGTATCGTCAACTGTATTACCAATGTCTGTGAATTTGTTCTTCAGATCCTTGATCCTTACTATGAATGAAGTAATTGTTTCATTCTCCTCCATTTTTTAGGGACAAGATCTTACCCTTGAGGAACATAAGACAATTTGAATTCCTGATCTCGTACTATTCCTTTAGAATTCCCCAGATCTCATACTATTCCTTTAGAATTCCCCAAATCTCATTAGTTGACTTACCTTCTCTGATGTGCAGTATAATGCAGTCTTTCACTGACATCTTTAACATTGTCCTTGCTCTACTTTCTCGTTTCTCCCAATCTGGGATCGATGTTGATCCATTTGTGGGCTTCGGCTCATCCCCATTCACAATCGTCCAAGCACTCTATGCTTCTAGCAGAGTATGCATCTTGAACTTCCAATTTGCATAATTGGAACCATTAAGCTTGTTATGCTCATTCATGCATGCTTCAAATATATTGTTATTCATCTTGGCGATTTAGAAAAAAAAAATTCGACAGGTAAAAGATGTTAAATTTACCCCAGATCTGCGACAGAGATAAATCATTGTTCTTCAATGTTGTTTGATCTCGCAGCACACTCGCTGACCATCGTGGCTTCCTTCTCAGCCTCCAGACAACCTTCTGTTGTCAGCTACAGCCTTGTTCTTGGCTTCCCCACGCAACTTCTCTGATAGCTACAACGTTGTTCTTGGCTTCCCCACGTAGTCACAACCTTGTTGTTGGCTTCCACGATCGTCGCAGATATGCCTGTCTTTTCTGCGATGTCATCGCAGCTATACACATCTTTCTTGCGACAAATTTCGATGGAAAAGTTAGAAAATCTACGAGAAGGTGCTATAGTGCCCTCGTCGTAGAGGTACACTCACAACCAGCGACGATCTTGGAATCGTCACAGTTATCCCCCTCACAACTGCGATGATCTCGGTTCAAACAAACACCCACTAGCCAGCATACAGGTTCCTCAGCCCTGATGCTCTGATACCATGATGAAAATGACAATGTTTGTATTAATAAAATAAAACCCATTGGTCAGCTCTACGAAAGAGAGTCTGAACCACGAGAGCCTAGCTTTGCAAAACGCTCTACATTGTTCATGCATATTACACATTAAATAGAAAACAAGGTTTTAGGGAAGTTAGAACAACATCCTAAGAAATAGAAACTAATTCCTATCCTGAGGTTACGTGAACCAACTCTACCTATTCTAGGATATTCTCCATTATCTTCAACAATCTACATCATCTAAAATTACCAAGGCTTTAGAAGATGAGAGATGCATCTGGAGCATCCCTATACCTTCAGCAACGCTTTTTATTGGACAATACAATCCTGTCAAGCTTTGAAGAAGTTTACACTGCAATGAATTTAAAGTGCCCTTATGTGCATTATCTCTTACATCATATAAAAAACAAGATTTACTATAATCTGGATTTTTCCTATTGAAAATTTCGTTTGCTAACGTGGTTTTTCCTACACCACCTAACCCCACGATCCCCAAGATCTGAGGTTTCCCGCTTTGTTGTAGCTGCAATAGGACAATATTTTCTAAATCCTTTACTTTGTCATCCAAACCTATTGGATATTTAGCAACGTCCAGTGCTAGTGTTTGCACCTTTGTTAGCACCATTACAACTACTTTCTCTAACAACAACCCCTCATCTCTAGTTATTCACAAGAAAATAAATAGAACCGATGAGAAAAGGAAGTCTATGCAAATATCATGCAACATAAAATAACAAAAATAATGCAATCACCAAATTAGAGTTTGAGTTATCAACTGTTAAACGCTTTGAGCTCGAAACCGCTTATTGTTGAGACATGAGAAAGAGCATTTCTCCAATTTTCAATGGTGTTGGGGTTATACCGCCACTTCTCTTCATGAGTTTGAGAATCATTCACAGTCTTCCTTGCGAGTCTCTCCAGGGCTTCATCATACCTCGTACTTTTGCCAAACGTCCACCGAAGGTCACTTGGCTTCACATGGTAGAACGGTGGAATAATGGGCACCTTTGTGTCCAACATCATGAGGAGTTCATTTAGACACCACTTCGAGTCAACATATTCGAGAGATAAAATGGCCACGTGCACAGAGGCCGATTGAATAGCATGTTCAATCTGAGGAGTGAAATAGTCTCCCCGTTGTAATTCAGGCTCATCCAGAAACACTTTCAATCCAAATGAAGAAAGACGTTGGTATAGATGGCTGGAAAATGTTTTCTTTACATCCACACCATGATGACTTAGGAACACATCGTAGTTCAAGTTGGATGTAGCAGCGGTGGAAGAGGATGCCACCGTTGCCAATTGGAAAATAGAAATGGAGATGATTCTGAAAGATGTTCGATGCTACGAAGGAACTAGCGACGGATAAAATTAGGTGGGAATATGATGAGAAGAGAAAAAAATTTGTGAAGGACTGCGATGAAAAATGAGAAATTTATAGCCCCAATCGGTTGCTTCCGATAACGTAAATTAATAATTCAAACCGCATCAGAGGTGGACTTTCCTATTGATATAGGAGCTTGGACAAAAAAGAATAGTATCTCAATCATGACCCTAAAACTAGAATGGATAGAATCCTGCTTCTTCTCCTCGGAAATAGAAGAGAGAAACCCATACAACTCTAAGAACTTAAAGAGCAGAAGGGGAATTGTTCACATATGCCTCCCGGGACGAGCATGGCCAACATTACCGCTCATGTGCTATCGAGTGGGGATGGAAAGAAGATGAAAATCGGCCACCCTATGAACGACCCAAGGCCATCATTCAGGCAAACCCGAAAAAAAAAAACTCAATTACTAACCCACCTTTCACACGAAAATAAAACCTGTCACTTGTATCATTTGGATGGGCACGAGGGGACCAAGACGAGCCAGGGAGCCACACCACAACAACCCATACAACTCCAAGAACTTAGAGAGTAGAAGGGGAATTGTTCACATATGCCTCCCGGGACGAGCATGGCCAACATTACTGCTCATGTGCTACCGAGTGGCGATGGAGAGAAGATGAAAATCGGCCACCCTACAAAGGACCCAAGTTCATCGTTCAGGCAAGCCCAAAAAAACAACTCAATTACCAACCCACCTTTCAAACGGAAAGAAAACTTGTCACTTGTATCATTTGGATGGGCATGAGGGACCAAGACGAGCCCGGGAGCCACACCACAACAACCCATACAACTGCAAGAACTTAGAGAGCAGAAAGGGAATTGTTCACATATGCCTCCCGGGACGAGTATGGCCAACATTACCGCTTATGTGCTACCGGGTGGGGATGGAGAGAAGATGAAAATCGGCCACCCTACAAATGACCCAAGTCCATTGTTCAGGCAAACCTGAAGAATCAAATGTTTTAACTCGTTTTATCTGGCATGAAAACGACCGCTACATTTATGCTAGTGGCTGAAGTGCATTTGGTATACAACTGGACATGGATGGTGTGTAGTAAATGAGAAGATGGGCACTTGGTTGCTCTGAAATTTGACTTTACTCATAACGTTTGTGGTTTTGTTTTGTTTTTTCGGTAGTGTGTTTTTCGTTTTGAACTAGTTAAGGGTAAGAATTGTTTTTAAATTAGATAAAGTACACAATTTTGAAATGGAGTGGTCTTTAGTGTGATTTTTTGGAAGTTTTTACGGTGGGTTTTTCTGGTCAAATTTCTCTAAAATCTGGTAGGAATTTATTCAAATCTCAAGCTTGATGGGTAATCATGTGCGATGGAAGTGCCCTAGGGGTATTCCAAGTCCTGAATCCATGTATACAGTCAAAAAACTAGTTTAAATAACACAAATCAAGATTTCACCTCAAAATTTTTCACCCGTAGACACTAGAAAATTCAAAAAATCACACTAAAAACAACTTTTTTTGAAACTGTAAATCTGATGCAAAAGTATTTAATTCATAAATTTTAAAAGTATTTAATTCATAAATTTTATTGAATAATTAAATAAAAACTAATTTAGAAAATCTGTCTTTAGTTACCGCACATATTTCAATAGTCATTTGGTGATAAGTTGGAAATAAGATTTTTATTAATAAAAAAAAAAAACAAATCAGAAGAGTGATATTTTTTAATCTGTACATTTTATTAAACTATATAAATGTACAAAACTAAACTATTCCAATTTTGAAAAATCTTAATGTACCTCACCTTAAGGAAAAAAAATTCAAAAAAAATACAAACACCAAAAACATTAAACAAATCAATAAAAAAGATACAAAAGAAAAAATACCAAAAGATAATAAACGCCAGAAACATGAAACAAATCCATCATCAAATTTCCACTTGCCCACCAAAATAAATTTAAAATTCCAGAACTTTCCACTTGCCCACCAAAATAAATTTAAAATTCCAGAATGTGGTGGCACTCGACAGCACTGTTGGAATGCGTGTTTCAAGGATTTTGTCGGTAGGTGAAGTGCATTTGGTATACTAATATATAACAATTATTAAGCATTATGTGATAAGGATTACATAATGGTTGGCATCTACAGTTTAATTTAATTATAATTTAATT